>CAJNIZ010013536.1:38761-97008 GCA_905231905.1 Symbiodinium pilosum
GGGGATACGTGGCGTACTTCCTGTTGTTTAGAAGCAGGCGCCGTTGTAACGCTTCAAGTTTCTAAACCTGCTGAAGCTCTTGGATAGAGGTGCCTCAAAGGTTATAAGCGCTCCGCTGCTCACATGTGAGTGCTGATCCAAGGTTCGCTATCTTGATCAAGCACGCCAGGCTCAGACCTGCATGACTTGCGCACGATGTCAGCATGTTGAGGTTCATGTTGCTGCTTTGAACCGGGATATTCGTGGGGAAACGTGGGGAAACAAGTGGATCATTACGGACATCCCTTTACAATCCGTCTAAGCCAGAAACAATTAGGTTCTCCATTACGTCCCTAAATCTATCTCAGGTGTGACTACAGCAACAAAAATCAGATATATGGTCATTTCCATACATGGTGGGATCCCAATGATAGACCCCAAAATACGTTAATCTTTACTATGAGTACCCTTCATTTTGGGAAACCATGTATAACATGTCTTCGGAGCGTTACGTATGGTGGGCTTGCTCGGTTCGCATGCCCACCACACCACCAAGCATTCTCGCACAAGTATCTTTGCCATAGCCGCTGGCTCGACAAGTTTTCCATGAAGTCCTGGAATGTCCATGGAGGTACACGGATGAACCATAAAGCTGTCAGTGCAGAACTCCCAGCAGAAACTTGCCGGCTCCCTGCAGTTCTAGGAAGACAACTGGAGGAATAGAAGCCCGGAAGCTCAAACCCACAAATCCCCATGGCTTCCTGCAAGCTCTGATTTCAGTCAACTCCACAACTTACTGGTGGTTAGTAGGGAACAAGGGAAGAACATCCTATATAATGCCGATATAACATCTTCCTTTCGTCTCTACGTTCTCCCTTTTGTCCCTATAGTATCCCTATACAACCCTTTCTAACCTTGTATTCCCTCATTTCCTACTAACCACCAGTGAGACAAGCCGATGGTGCTGACCTTAGCGAGCCGGCGGCTCGCTCGGAAGGCCCGGTTTAGGCTTTAGGGATTAGGGTTTAGAGTTTAGGGTTTAGGGTTCAGGGATTAGGGTTTATGGTTTAAGCAAAGGGTTTCGGGAACGGAAAACAAGTCAAACCACAAGACACAGGGTATGTATAAGAGTGATATACGGAACGGAAAAGAAGATGGAGACCCCACAAATAGGGTATATATGGGGGCTATATGGGGAATGGGAAACAAATGGAAGTTAATAAATGTAATGGAAATTAGGGTAGGGGCATTCTTGGGAACAGTTTGTGCTTGTTATGGATCATAATCCCTGCACAACCTCATATAACCCAACAGGACTAACTTTCTTATGGCGCCCTCAATCCTACCCTAGGATATTCCGCACCATCACAGGCCCTTTACATAGCTCAAGACAGCATAGACGATGTGAGTGCTTCCAAGTATGAACAGACTGCGGGCCCAAAGCCAACCAACCATCAGCATCCCTTTTTAGATAGCTAATGTGCGCGCATAACCCCTGCAACAGACTGCTGGGTGAGACTTATGTTTGAGCAATCAAGCTGGCACTTTGATCGGGGCCATAGTGCTTCCTCTTGCAATCTATTATCGGGATTATATAGGTTCATAAAGGGTGTATTATATAGGGATAATGATTATGAAGGGGTTATACATGTAACATCTGGAACTTTTTGCGCCGTATCGGCGTCATCAAACACGATCACTTTAAGACTCTAAGCAAGCGAAGGATGCGCAGAGAAGACTTGGGAATGCTTTCGCTGGAAGCATGTTATCTAATTTCCATATCATCCCGATACACCACCTACATTCTAAACTATAGTCCCCATAGATAATCCCGTAGAAGCCCTATGTAGACTATATTTGTAGGTAGTTACTTGGATGCATCGTTGTTGGGGCACTGACGTGTGGGCAGCTAGCGGTCAACCTGCCATCTCTTCTGCTGTGATGCTGCTGGAAAGTATGATGGATCACAAGCCCTCCTAAACCCTAAAACCCTATACCTTCATAAAGCCATAGGAATCTAATTGTTCTAGGGCTGCTAGATCTATCCCTATCTACAAGTAGCCAGGCATTTACTATACTGCCTTCAGCTGGCCAAGGCTTTTGTGAAACATTTAGAGACTGCGATAGAAATGGGGGGTGTTCCCAAAATTAGGGGTCTGCTTGTGGGGGGGTTCAATTACAAGGATTATCGTATTTTGGGGCGCATATTGGGGTTCCCCTGTTGTTGGACATCCCCCAAATTTGTTGTAGTGTATGAGGATGAAACGGCAAAGCACCTGGTGCCAGGGATGTTGAACGACAAGCCCAGAATCTGTCCAAAACTCCTTAAAGGCCAAGGGTGCAGTACTTAGTAAATGGATTGTAAGTGGGGCCTTCAAATAGTCCACCCCCAATTAAACTTAGGATTCTCCGCTTTTAAACTACTTACCTACGTCTCCAGCGCCTAAGGCCCAGACACAGCTAGGCTGGGCCCCCACCAATATGTGCCACCCCCCAAACTAACCATGCTTAATAAGCCCTAACCGGCATTGATAGGGCCCATAGTAGTCCCATGAACTAAGCTGCTGGAGGCGTTCCTGACTGCTGGCTGTACGTGTGCAGCCCTTCACCAGGCTTCGGCAAGTTTAGGGTTCAGGGCGAATGTAGTGGGGTCAAAAGAGTAAGAAGGGAAAAGAACGTAGAATCCAATATATTCTGTCTGGCATGACGATTATTTTCTCCCTGCAGGCTGTTATGATTCAAAGTTTTTTGGAAGCCGGCCACCATTTTTCGGCCTTCTGAGAACACCAAAGTAGGGTGTTTAGGGCACAGCAGAATCCGCAGCATGTACAAGCTGAGTTGGCACAATGTCTCTGCATGGTACTAGTTAGGACAGCCGCGGCACGATTTCTATTGCACGTTGATGTCTTTGGAGACTTTGGAGGGTGTTCTGTGCATGCTTCCATGAAAAGAGCCCTGAAGCCTCTAGAAACCTTGAGAACTTCAGTGCACGATGGACTCATCAGAATATTTCGTAGATGCTTTTGTCAATTTACGGGACGTCTCGCCGGGAATGTTGGACCGCTCAGCACCGCCTTGCGGTAGTACAAGACTTGAGTTGGGGCACATAAGATTTTGGTCATGTTTGGTTTAAAGGGGAATAATGTTGATAGCTATTCTGTTGGTCCCACAGTCATTCAGGCTTCTTGATTTTGCGTTGTTGACTTTGCAGATCAGTCCAGGCTGCGCGAGGCACATGGCGAGCCTTCTCCGCAGGACATGCTGGGCTGAAAGACCTGGGTTGCTGTGAAGGATTTCTTTGTAGATTTCAATAACAAGGAAACCCCATGATTTACTACATACCCATGATATGGCAACTTCAAAATTATTTCCTTGTAGCAACCCAAATAAATCAAAGCAGCTTCGCTTGGGATTGGCGTGGGTGTTTAGTTCAGTCAGTGTGCTGGCCTCACACTTCCTCAACTTTTGGCAAGGGGACTCGGAAATGCAGCGGGTGGTTTCCGTTCTCTTTTTCCATTATAGATACTACAGTAGTTTCCATTTTCTGCTCCAGTATTAGTACTATCTAGTGCGGAGCTGAGGTACTTCTTCCCAGCTGAGGTTGCAGCATGTCGGGAAGGCTTTATAAGGCCTTGCCAGATCCCATTCAAGCCAAGTGTGCTGGGCCTTTCACATTTGAAAGGCGTCTACTGCTCCTTGAAGCATGAACTGCATACATTTGTATACTGTGAATTACTGGTGTATTCCTGACAATATGTTTCATCCGATTCTCCATTATAGGGGGTAATAGATGTCCCGTATATAATGACATCAGACCGCACCACAAGCTCCAAGTCCAGGAGCTGCGCCACACATTGAAACGCCGCTCATTTATTCGGAGGCAAGCTTGAACATTGGGATGTCCAATATTTTTAATACCAACATAAGAAAGGATTGTGGCAATAACAAAGGTAACAAAAGTGACAATTTAGGAAGCAGAATTGCAATTGTAAGGTCTCTGGGGTTGGCGGTTGGCAGTTGTCCACAATCCGCCTTGTTTTTAGAGATGCAACTTCAGACTGCAAGCAGTTTACTTGCAAGCACCATGATTTCTTTCCCTCTTGCTTACTTGTAGGTGCCAGATGACGAAGAGATGCTCTGCACCCTGTATCACTCCGTGGCACTACCACCCCGTTTGGTAGATGTCCCTATATATATCCCCTATAACCCCTTGAAAGGAAACCCTGATTTATGGAAACCCGATCTAGCAGCAGAGAGCACATAGCTGCACAGGCTTTCTCCAAGCAGCTGGGTGCGGAAGTCTACCTGCAGCTGGCCGCAAGAAAGTGAACTAAGTGGTGTGTTTACGCGGCCCTTGAGGAGGGGGTCCTGTACGCTTGTGGCTGACATTGCATTCCGCTGCATCAAGCAGATGTTGCGCAATGCTAGTTCAAGTTTTGGCCTGCGAAACAATGCCAAATTCCGAGAAGTCCTTACCCACAGCCTAGGAAGCTGGACTTGCTCCAACCCTCCGGATCCTTCAAGCTGCGCGGTATTGGAGAGACAGTGCGTGAGGCATTCCGTAAACGGTTTTTGTTTGGAGGGCTGGGATGCTTATTACACTGTCCGCACTAGCATGCATGCACAAATTGGAAGATTTGGAAGGGGTTAAGTCGACACCTAGCCGGGAATGCGATCTAGATCCTGCCCGGTGAATGTATATTAATACAGAACACAAGGTACACACCAAACACACAAAGAGCTGAACATTTGCTCACAGGCCTGCCTTCAATTTGGGTGTTAATCTTCGCGAAAGCCAACGCATGACTGCCCTCCCTGACTTGCTTTCATCAGGAAGGCTTTGACATGTTGTGGGATTTCGATACTTCCCGACATGGGCGGGGTTGAACCCAGAGCTTTGATTATCTTTGTATCTTTGCGGAGCTTGGTGCGCATGTTCACACCATGCTTCTGCTGCAAGAACTGGCTCAGCGCTAGCCAACAGGCCATTGACATAGCGCCGGGACGTGCGGCAAATAGATGCTGTCCTGAAGTCGCTAGTGCTTGCAAGTCGCGATCGCACCGATGGCCAGGCATTGCTCAGCAATGAAAAGACACAGCAGCGCCGGCTGGCAGCAAGGCGGATGCAAGAAAGCATCAATGCCGTAACACTGCAGCTGAGCGGCTTGGAGTACCGCAGAACGTGAGGGAAAAGATGCAAGCGACGCCGCGGGCCCGCATGAAAGTTATCATGTTGATGATGGCGCGGTCGGAGGGGCGTTGTAGACAAACTGGCGAGATCTGCAGCCACATCTCGCTTCCAGTGGCCGGGAAGAAGACGCGGGAAGAGCAAGCCCTTGACTCCAAGGGGACCAGCCGAGCAAGCCAAAACAGAAGACGGGATAGTGGTGGTGGTGGGGGTGGTAGTAGTAGTAGCAGCAGCAGCAGCAGCAGTAGAACGTCACCAAGATGATGCCCTTTCGTCCGTGATCTTCTGGAGGCACTTCAAGACCTCAGCGCCGACATCTTCGCGAGGCCCAGCATCCACCATGAGGACCCTATAGCCACGCTTCTTCAACATTTTGCGTACCTCACGGATCATCTGCTCATTTCCGTCGAATCGGACTGAGAAGAATGCAAGTCTTGAGTTGGATCCATGTGGCAGCCACGGTAGCTGTTTACCTCTCGGACGCAGCATGCGAAAGAGGGCTTAGATGTCTTGCCTGTGCAGATGACGGCCAACTACTCTCCAAGCCCGCCAAGCCATTTTGATGCTCAGGGTGACGGGCGTGCTTTACTGAACATGGCGTTGAAAAGATCTATTGTCAAGGTGGATGCGCGTGGCAAGGCCCCATCAAGTATTGCCCGGGATATCAGCAACAACTTGCAGCTTCCCAGCTGACCGGGTGGGCCATGCATGAGAGTCGGCACTGCAAACAGAGCAGCTGCACCTGTTTCAAATGACATGTGAAGCACGCGTTAGATGGGGAAGACGCGATGAGATGATGTGGATATCTATGCTTCTTAACAGGGAATACCCGGGTAGATTTCCAGCGCTACCTGTAGATCCAAAAACGATGCTTGCTTGGCTGTATGGGTTTTCATTGATAATTATGGGCATTTTCAAAAATTACGGGCGCAGGTGTAAATTATGGCCGAAGTCGTGGAAGGTGGTATTCAAAAGTATGACCAAACAGCGCTTTAACACCTCTCCTATACAATGGCTGTTTGGTGTCCGAAAGCTGGCTTTCAACCCCAGGGTCTTCTTTCGAAACATGGCTTTGTGGACGTTTTGGATTGGAGCCCTGGCTTTCGAGGCCCGATTCTATGGTTGTTCTGCTTCATCTTTATGAGCCTGGGCTGGATTTACGGGCGTTGGACCAAACGCAAAGTTCGAGAAATCATATTTGTTCGAATCCACTTGCGCCGTCCGGGCAGGACACTTCGAAGTTATGCCAATTTGTGCATTTTTATGGTTTGTTTTGCCTTTTTGCCAATTGATTTTTATGGTTGTTTTTTAAAACGTCCGGTGGCCTCGAAATCCCTACCATATAGCCGCGAAACACTTCGAAACCCGCCTTCCGAAAACCTTTCGAAAAAAATTGCCGGGCCACTTATGTCATGGTATAGGACATGATAAGTACGGGCGCTTCGGAAATTACAGGCGTTTGTTTTTTGATGGCCGTGGTGGTTGGGAACTAGCATTTTATCGTCGTTTCGGAAATATTTTTTTTCGCTACCGATGCTTTATCAGGGTTTTTGCAGCTGCAAGCATTTACATGCGTTTGCTCCCATGCTTGCCGTTGCTTGCGAAGCAACACTTGCTGCATTTTTCGTAGGGGTTTCTCAAGCTTCCATATTGCCAGCACAGGCCAAGCGAGATGGTGCATCGTGCATTGTGTCTTCCAGCGGCGGAAATGCCACCTGCTGGCACATGGAACCACTTTGCTGCTTGCAGGTAGGCTTCCGTGACCTGGATTCTTTAAGAATGTTAAGAATGTGTAAAGGCCTCCACAACGGTCACCAATTTATAAGTGCACCCATATAGTGAACTTCAACATGTGGCCACCTTAACTTGCATCCGAGCTTGGGGATGGCTTGGGTTGCAGATGTCGGGGAACAGATTGGAAGATCTTGGGACGGACACCAAACTGCAACGACCCAGGTCAAAGCATGCAGCTGTGTAACATTGTTCGCATGCAGGCTGACCAAGCACTTGAAGTCGAAAACTGCGGCGGTAACATGTTGTAGAATTGGAATATCACTGAAAGTGTAGCGAAAGTTCACTCAGACAGGGGTAAGGGCAAACAGGGTCAGAGATGGCATGGGTGGGTCGCATGTGCTTCCCTGCGGCTGTTCACCCATTTAAAGCATCCCGAAGCAAAAAATCATTGTAAACTCTTACCTAGCAGAAGCCTTCTGTTCAGCCTTCTATTCGCTATATGGTAATTTTCCTAAAGCCCCTATATATACCCCAAAATACTATAATCCTTATTGTAGGGACCTCATGATGGTGCCCCTAATGTTGGGGAACCCCCATATCTCAACACGATAAAGGATCAGCCTCGCCTCTCCAAGGCTGGCCTTGCAGCGGCCTACGCCGCTCGGGCATGCGGGCTTCCATGCACGGCGGCCGGGCTGAGACGGGGCCACACTGGTGCGGCCAAAATTGGAGGTCTCACAAAATTAGAATTACCCTTTTGAGAGTCCCCAGTAGAAGCAGCATAGTATTTTGGGTCTATATGGGGGTCCCCACTATTTAGGGAAACCATTATTCGAGGGTTGCCAACAATTACAGGTCCTTTTTCAGTCAAAGGCTTACAGCAGATATACAGGAGCATATTGGCGCTTTATAATGCCGTAGGGCTTCCAACAATTAAGGGTCCTTGTTTAAGAGGCTGCGGGAATAAGGCCTTTTGTATTTTGGGGTCTATGTTGGGGTCCCTCGACTTATGGAAGCTACTAAAACTTCAGAGTGAATGTCAAGATGATAGGAGTATATATATATGTATATATGCACATGATGGTAGATGTCACACTCATCCTCCACCCATGCAACTTGGCACGCCCCGGTGCATGGGTTTGGCATCAAGCATCACTAGCCGCTTGCCCGCGATGATGTATGAGTAGGCCAAATGATTTGACTTATAACCCCGTCCATAACCCACTTCCTAAGTCCCTTGGGCCACTAAGTAAGCTCTCGCCCACCCTCCAGACTAGAAATTAGCTGGAAGCTTGAAAGCTCCGAAGTCGATTCAGTTACCGAGTCCCACAGGCCTTGAACCCATGAGGAGTCATGCTGCGCTTGGGAGTTTCCATCAATAGAGGGACCCCGTATAGACCATAGTATACGTTGATACGGAGTAGGGGAGCCCCTAAAAAAGTGCCCCTAACTGTGGCAGCATCTGCAGAAGATGCTGATGCAAAAAAGGTGCAAGCAGTGTTCAACACGCTCCAAACATCCACGTTGATAGCTGAGGATGTATGGGGACTGCAGGAGGATAATTATTTGCGTCCTCAGTGCGTATTATATATATATATATGGATTATGCGTCCGCATGGGATTGTATTGAGAAACTCCCATCTGCAGTCAGGCCACTCTAAATTCATGCGCAGTAAGATCTTTCAGAGTCCAGGGTTCCGTCTTGAATCATACCAGGCCAAGTCTGAGATGGACCCGTGATGCCCAAAACCCAAACTCTAGACCCCAACCGTTCTACAATTCCACGATGATTACCAGAGTTTTGTCATTTGCTTCTGAAGATGCGCTGACAACAAGGATGATGATGATGATGATGATGGCGATGATTATGGTGACATGACAGCTCCGGCAGCGATGGTAATTAGTCGTGGCTGTTGCATTTTTTGTGGGTATCCCTGTCTGTGAGGTTGTGCTGCCTAGCTCCACGCCGGAGCTCATTCGTGATCGACTAGCAGGTTATGGGGCCGAGGCGAAGCAAGCTCTGACGCTTCTCTCTGGGATTTTATGGGAATACCTTGTAATTGCTATCATGCCAAGATATTCCCAAGGATGACTGTTTTCTACGGGCCCCTAGATCTATTCCAGCTGTGGCTCCTACGGTCGGGATGCTGCGGCGAGTATTGGCCATAGATTCGGAGGGTTCATCAATGTGCCATGATTGCGGTCCTCGAATCAGTGATGATAAGGAGCTGAGTCGTCTTGCAGACATTTGGCCGACTAAACAGGGCTATGCTTGAATCTTTGTTCTGCATTTATAACATCTATGTGAATCTATGTAATCCCTATAAAGCCATCAACATCGAATTTGTATACCGCCTCCAAACCTAGGCGAGCAAAGCTGATTCTCGTGTAAGGGCGCAGCAGCAGCCAAAGATACGTAGAGTTATGTTGGTGATGTTGTAAAGTGTACTGTAAATGTACGCGAGTTCTCGCACATGTCATCACGATGCCATTGGGGTTTGGCTTGAGGTTGGAGGTGAACCCAGGATTCCGAAAAGCCGCAATGCCTCCGAGGGTTGCAGCGCTTCTCGCTTCAGATTGTACTGGTGTTTAGGGATGCTTATATTGGGGTTATATGGGGTTTATAGTCTGATAATGGAAGATATGATGGAACTAATATTTAGAGTCTTTATAGTGTACGGTATGCATGGCATGGGATGTTTAGGATTTCGAGGGTCTGAGGTAGTTCGCGACCGCTCACATGTTGGGTGCTAGAGGGCATTCGAGTAGGGGTTACACTCGCAGGTTTGAATATGATTTTTAGTGTTATTCTACCCGTATACAATCCCTACATAAATTTGTGCAATGCCATACATATATAGGGCTCCCCAATCTACCCTAGTTCAGGGGTGTTTGCATAACACATCTCTACACAGGAGCGCCCATTCAGGATCATTAAATGCAGGATTTAAGCTCAAAAGCTGAGGCTGAAAATGTGGAGGATCCTGTAACCCAACTTAGTAGGGAGTCTGGGAATATAATCCGCGTATAATGCCTACTAGATATCTTCCCTTATTCCCTACTAACCACCAGTAGGTAACCCTAAACCTGAAGCATCCTCAAGAGCCAGCCTGAACCAGCTCCTGCAGGTTCTGGTGCATGGGAGCGTTTGGGATGAGGCAGGTGATGATTCTTGGTGTATTTCTGGACCCACAATCTCTGTGTATTCCGTATACTAATGTTCAGAATAACCCTGATGAGGATTTTGCTGACACTTTTGCTGGAGGTTGCTTCATGGTCAACCGATTGGAGGTGTGTAGGGAGGGAAGGGAAGCTCAAACTTGAATGTCATCAGCCATCAGCTGTTGCCTGACTCCATTACAATTCTCTATATTCATTTCTAAGCAAGCGTCCTCAATCCTATCTTTTGTGCACCGAATTCACCACAGACTGGGCACAAAAAGCTGTTGACCTTCCCGCTGGCAACCTGTTTGCCACAGGCAGATCAACACGCCCGTTTGGTTGTGGAAGAGCAACGTGGTGCTTACGTTCATCCCTTCGACCAGGCGCATATCCCATACCAATGGACGATGTCGACTCAAAGCGTTCTGTTGGCAGCATCACGATTAGTGTGGGGCTTTGCGTTGTTTGTCTGTGTGCATGCATGTTGCACTTTCTGATGATCCAGCGGTGCAGAACCCCCAATCTGCCCTGGCTGTCTTTAAGGCAAGGGCAAGCACAATGCCTGGCAAATGCTATGTATGCTTAGCACAAGGCTCATGTTTCTGGTTTCATCAGTCTTCTTGAACAGTCATTATTGTTCCAAGTTCCGGTGTTATTCTTATTCTTACAAGTATGGGTGGCTCTTCAGCCCATATTATTGTTGTTGCTATCTATCACCTCGGAATGGTGCTATGCGCAGTATTTGCACCTCCGAACAGCTCCGAATCGTCCTGTGTACAAATTACAGCGCTATAGTTGTTTTTCCTCAGGTCTAGCTTTTCTTTTCGATCCAAGAATGTGCTTTCTGTTTGATTCTTATTTAGTTTGCTTGGATCGTCATTCGAACAGCCAGGGGGCAGCTTGGTCGAGTGGAAAGTCTTCAATGCTATTGCTTTGTGTTCCTTGCCGATGGCCAAACGCTCCATGGCAGATCCACAGGAGTCAACCTGGCGCGGTCACTCCACCATCATTGAGGAAGCTCCGCTGGTTTTTGCATGTTTTGTAACCTGCAGCTAGCGTCATTGGGGTTTTATAGTTATATATGGATCATAGAGATGAAGATGGAAACTGCTACATCATCATAATAGGGTTCCTGCAAGCCACCGAGGAGTTTAGTTTTGGTGGAAAGGCAGAGTGCATCCGTCCCTTCCAAGGTATAAAGGTCGGTTTGCCCTCTTCTTCTTGTAGAAAGATATAGTCCGCAACTGCTGGGTCGAGCCTGCCACTGGAGTAAGCCACCAGCACTCTATCTGAACCTCAGTTTCCATTCAGTTTCAATTTTTTCCATTTGATGATCCTCTAGTGCGGGTACGTCGTCTACATAGCCGTACAGTCCAACCAGTGCCACCAGCCCTTGCGAATCTGCAAGCAGACTCGTGCGAGTCGCCAGCAGCCAAACCATGAGCCAGCCAATCAGTTATTTGTCAACAGACTTTATGTTTGGGTAGGGTTTGGTTTTGTTAGCAACAAGACTAATTATATGATACCAATAGGTATTAGCATTATTGATTAACAAATAGCGGTAATAATTGCAATACTAATGAGAATAATGATGGAACCCCGAAGCTGTGAGGGTTAAGTACCCTGCCGAAGCTTTATGCTCTGGATGATCCGTGTCGGAGTCGAGGTCTTGATATTCTGAACCATACCCGGCTTAGTTGTATGGGATCATGTAGGGCAGGGTTATATAGAGGCAAAGGAAGGCCAGTGGTACCGTTTTGCCCTGCTTGTGTTCTGGGTTCCTGAAAGTAATAGCCAACAGCCAAAATGACACCCTTATGTCAATACGGTTATGGGCTACAAAGAAGTCCCTACACTATCCTCTTCAAGGTTTGAGGTCTTCCAACTCAGCACATCTACTCAATGTATCCTCGGTTTCTGGAGAGGGTGTTTCCACATTCCTCGTTAGGTTCAAGGTTTTCTGTAGGCTGTTTGGTTCAGTGTGTGCCTCCTTGCCTTGTTTTTGGGCTCAACAAATCATTTGCTCTTGGGATTTCTTGCTTGCAGCTCTGTTGCCTCTTCCGGCTTCCGTATCAGCATGTCCATATTTTAAGGTTGAAGGTTTTAGCACCGGACCAAACATCCTCTTCAGAATTAAGGAAGTAGAACGTTGCGAGGAGTTGCGGTCGCAGTTGTCAGCGCCTCCAGACGCCATTGTGACCTGCGTCGGCAGGAAAGCTCAGCTTGAAACCACCCCAAATAAGGCTTCTGGGTGCTGGGCTTTTCGGCTTTGCTGCTTGTTGTAGTTCATGAAGTGTTGCATGTCTCGCTGGCTAGAGGCTTTGCGCAGAAGTTTGCCTTGTGCGCTCCAGGGAGCAGCACGTGCTGTTATATCCACGAACATCATGGAGCATCTTCCGAACAGCGAGTCAGCGTCAGCAGCCCTTGCTTATTCAAATAGAGCATCCCCAGAACCAGCCGAGGTGGCGGCGGGCTGCTCATGGGCATCTTGAAGGGAGTGGAGGTGCATGTCGCTCAGGGGTCAAGTAGCAAGGGTAGGACAGGGTTCCGGCTTCAGTGTGGCGGTTCTGTGGCAGACCTTGTGGAACGCTCCATATAGTGGACAAATGGGCCATGAGCTATTTTGGGCGTGCTGCTGCGGCGGTTGTCCAGCAATTGGATGCACTTGCAACAGCAGGTTCGGCTTTAGGTCCTCCCTACGAGCTTCCCAAATCAAAAGCCCCAAGCCAAGGCATGACGTGATATCTCAAACGCTTCGACAGCTTGTACCGCCCGAGCGAGAAGATAAACAATTTAGTGATCAGCCTTGCCACAACTGAACCTCCCTGAAACTTCTGGGCGGAGGCTGCTGGATGGCCGTGACCTCGGCAAGAAGTAGGGCCTTTTGTGTTCTGTCCTGCCCAGTTTGGACTTGAAGTTTCGCACCACGGTACACCGAGCAGGGTGAGCAAACACGCCTTAGCTTCGCAATTCGTCATGTGGCGAATAGTTCAGGCCTATTCTGCTCGGAGTGCATTCCTAACGGTCTTGTGAAAAGAGTCTTCAGACAGAAGCTACAGGTCGGAGACCTGCGTACTGGCTTGCGAGACGCACGGTGCGTCCTGTCTGGCTCAGAGCCTCAGTGGCAGCTGAGGAACGTTGTGAACGTCAGAATCCCTATGCGTTTTGGCACGGATTCAAAAACATAGGAAGCCCGATACCCCTTGATGAGAGAATATGCATGGCTTAAGTCATACAAGGCATCCTGGTATCATTTAGGGTATACTCCTTCATGATGGGGTATCGTAAGGCTCTCTCACTTCGGGAGTAGGAGTGGTGCCTTGTCTTAGTTTCAAGGTTTCAGTCTTTTCTGAAATCAGTTTACAGCATGAATCAGATCAACTCCGGGCAATCTTCTTCCAGGTCTCGAGAGGATGGTAGATTTAGCTCTCTCTCTCTGCGTGACTGCAAGCAACCCTTTCTTGAAGCCTGATCCTAATTCCTGTATACCCCGAATTCCTGGATCATCTTCCATATACCTGTATATCCTTATAATTCCCTCTAGAACCCTTTTGTTCAAAATTAGGAGCAGAAGCAGGTGCTGCGAGCCAGGTGGCGTGATGGCCATAGCATGTTTCCATACATGCGGTGACCCCACTACAGACCCCGAGATATGATAATCCTTATAATGGGGACCCCCAAAGTGGTACTCCTTATTTTGAGAAATCCCCCTCCCCACATACTTGTGCTCCATGAGTGCTCCCGCTCCTCCTCTAGCTTTCCCTTTCGCTCTCCACCCCTCTTCCTATCTTCCTTCCTATCTTTTTTTTTCCTCTCTCTCTCTCTCTCTATCTCGCTTTCTCTCTGTCCGCCTGTCTGTCCATTTGTCTCTGTATCTCTGCGCACTCTCCTGGAGCACTGTAGCTTTCCTCTCTTCTGGCCCTGCCGATTTAACTTGCTGTGGTGGATTGCAGAAAGCGGAAGGAAGGCCTTGCATGCCTGAACCGCAGAGACTCTTTCTCTTCCCTCTGCAACTTTTCAGCCTTTGGAAGCAGTCAAGGAGCCTTGAGAAGGGCGAGCTGGTGACGCTGCCGGCCATCACGTCGCCACGCGGCCAGAAATCAAAGGATTCAAGCTTTTTGCAAAGGAGAGGTCAGCGACAGCCAGCAAAGAATGATTTAAGGGCGCAGTCAGCGTCCTGAATTAGAAGTAGGTGAAAGAAGGAACTCCAAGCACAGGGTCTTTTTTCTTCAGTCCTGAGCCTGCACCTCTCCCGCTGTAAGGGTCAAGAGGAGTGACAACAATTGGGACGACGCATGCAGCCAGGCAGCTCGCACATGTTTTCCTGTGGGGGCGCTTTTTCATTGCTCATTTTGCCAATCGTAAGCTGAGAGGGGCTTTGGACATCTCAGCTGGCAAATTCATGTTTTGTTGCCCACGTACTTCTAGTGGGCCTTTTGCATCATCACACACTGGCAGAACTATGCAATGCTAAGGATTGCCAAGTCTCTCGGTGCGCTCCGTGCAAGCGAGGTGCTCACATTGCCGTTCTGAAAAAAATTCTCCTGAGGCCTACAGCAGGAGCTCTGAATTTAAGGCATTCCTGTTCGAACAGGGCTATGGGAATTTGGATTCTGACAGAACATGGAAATGAGCATCTTTGTGGAGATCATATAGCTGCGTCTCCTGCAGAATTGGTTGTGCTTGCTGCACGTGCTTCTCTCATACCGATCTCCACAGACTCAAACAGGCCCTGCCATAAAGTCTCTCTCCGACGTTTCTTGCTCAACTCTTGCTTGCGTCGCTGCAGGCAGTTTTTGAGCGGTGCCGCCAGCTTCCGCGTTCGCAGTTCGCCTCAGAGGTGTTTAGCGATGTCCAGGACGGAGGGGGCACGGTTTTGATTTGATTCCACGATCTGTTCGTAATGGCTTTGTGCGCAGCACGCAGTCTTGCACTGCCCAACCTGCGATGTGACTGCATGAGCTGAGGACATACGCTCTTGATGATGTGCCTGGAATCTGGAATGTCTACATGAATGGTTCAATCGCAAGATGGACCAGCAAGCAAAAGCACTAGAAACTATCCCCACCTAGTCACCTGCCAAAGGAGCCCTCTCTGTGAAGTTGGTAAGTCAATCTTTTTTATCAGACTTGACCCGCTCAGCAGGCGCTGGGAGCCTGCTTGAGGCGTGGTGGCTGGACCACAGCAGGGGTGTGTCCTCAGCCCTGACTTACCTCTGGTTAGGGAAGGAAGGAATGGAAAAGAACATGGAACAACTACTACATTATTGGGCTTTATATAAAGGCTACTTTAGGGATCAACTGTTTCATTCCTTGCTAACCAGAGGTAAGTTGATAAAGCTCTTAGAGTCCCTTGCATTGTCTGGTATGCCTGACAGGGTTTGCAGCGTCTACTAGGCTTGATCAATGTCCTGGGCCGCGCATAGGACCATAGGTCCATAGGCTGCTTTCCGAAATTAGGTGCAAGGCCACATAAGAAGGATTATGGTACACTGGGGTCTATGCTGGGGTGAATGTTTTTGTGGAAACTTCCATGGCTGCATTCCCCAGCCCATTCACCCAGCGCACTGACGATGTTTTCCTGCTTTCCGATTCACATCTCGTCCAGGTGTTCTCCGGCCCAAGACATTCCATTCCGCTGGAAATGACCTTCCCAACTTGAATCCGCATATGCCTTGAGATGATGCTTTAAAGCTGTAATTAACGTTGATTCTTGCCCGTCCTGCATAACAGAGGTAAGTTCCTGGATCCCTAGAGAACCCTACAAGGCCACCCAACAACAATTCTGGGGCCGCCAAACCTACCGTAAATAAGTCCCCTTGGTGGAGATCTCGGGTCAGGCTGGCAGACGAGCATCGCCTGGTTGTAGAGCCCGCTTGCGGGGCTGCCGTGGGCTTAAGCCTGGTATTCCTTGAAAAAAAGGCACTGTTGATTATCTTGGGCCATAATCCTTAAGCAACTTTGTCTATAGCCCATTGAATTTCTATGGGGCACCTAAATCTATCGCAGGACAGCTCAATTGTTTACAGGGCCCCTAAATTTATCCAAGAAGCTTGGGATGCTCAGGGTGAAGACGCTGGGCTGCACGAACGGTGGTCTTTACGGATTGAATGACTTTGGTTGGCCCCAACATACACCGCGCCTGTCCTTCCGTCTTTTTTGGGCATTGACGTCAGCTGGTCTCTAACATCCAATCCTTTGCCTTCCAGCTAGGAAAGAACCCAACCCCAGATCGCCATCGAAATGGACGGCCCAGGCGCTGGCTGCAGTTACTGAAGGGTGCGAGTCTCTGCAAGGCGCAAGATGGGGTAGGGCATACTGCTTACGAGTTGAGTGTTATAACTACTATTGTTATTACTATTGTATTACTATTATTATTACTACTACTATTTGTATTGCTATTATTCTCACTACTATTATTGATCCTTGGGTGTGTGAGCAAAGCTGGGGAGGCCGGAAGAGAGTCGTCGTGGAGATCTGCGGTGGGGAAGCTCGACTCAAGAGAGCTAAGTTGGTGAAATCTTCGGCCCTTGGTTGTGGCGCTTGGCCTTGCATGCGGTCTTTTCAGGCAGTCGCACAATAGGAGCAACTTCTGCAAAACAGATGGGACTGCTGTGCCTCCTCAGGATGCAGTGCTTTTGAACCGTGATGGAGCTCTTACAGTGGTAATCAAAATCCTCCTATGACCTATGACCCGTGTAGATGCCCATGTATAACCAGAGTGTTCCATGTTCTATGCTATCTTCCATATTAGTGGATGATATGTTAAGGGAACCTAGGGTTTCCATTTGAATTTCCGATTTCTTTTGCATGTGGGAACCATAAAGCCGACCACCTTTGAAAGGAAATAGAAACTCCATTTAGAGTATAGGGTTTGGGTGTTAAGGGTAATAAAGAATCAAATGGAAGAGAAAAGGGAAAAGGAATGGAAACCACTATATAACTTGAGTCGAAAAGGCTGACAGAGGGAGCAGTGAGCGAGCGCCTTTTGGGGCACCTTTTTCCGTAAAAGGGCTACACGCGCCAGTGTCGATGCCTTTCATTCATTTTCCCTTTGATTAGGCCAGGGTCAAGCCCATGCAGAGCGCGCGTGTAAGAGGTCCATGTTTACAAGACCGGCTCTCATGTAACCTGCGCTGGTTCGGCTCATTTGTGTCTGCAACTTGCTGACGGCAGGCAGTGGTGAACTCCGGGCAGCTGAGTGAGTGGGCAGATCAAGTGGAAAAGGCTGAGAGGTAGCATGTGCGAGAGAAAAGCTGAAGCACTGTGGAGCTGGTAATGGTCCTAGCAGATCATGTTGCCAATGCAGAAGCCATAGGAATCTTTTCCTGGTGTTACATCATTCCGCAGTTTGTCTCGAATAGCCACCCAAAGAGATACTTTTTGTCCAAGATATTCTTGATTCGAGTAAGAAAAAGCTTAAAGATAAATCACCACCTAGCGCAACTAGTCATCCAACTGGGAAATGGAACGGGCAGCTATGCCGTCAAGTGTCTAGAGTCGGATGCAGGCCAGCTGACCCCAGAACTCATACAAAACCCGGAAGAATCCCTATATGAACCGAGTTGTCAATTTTATTGTCCATTTTCTCTTCCATTCGATCATTTACTACGTTGGGCAATTCGGAATGTGTATCATAATTATAAGCCCATCCATGACCCACTTGCTAGTCCCCTGACCCTAAACCTTTTATATCTTCCTACATATTCCTCTCAAGGGTCCCTCTAGCCCACTTACTCAGTCCCGTGGGCCTCGAAGTGCCGTTTCTAGCCACCCAAAATGCATGATCAGACCCTGAAGGCTTTTTATCTACCCTTATTCGAGTCCTAATAAGGAATTGTAGGGTCCTATATTAGATCCTTCCGCAGGAATTTTAGGCTTCTACATTGGAGTCCTAATCGGTCGGGGAGTTTAGAGTCTTAAAAGGGAATGTAGAGTCCTAATAGTTGGGGAATCTTAGGGTCTAATAGCCCATATGGGACATGTTGCCCTGGGCATTCGCAGGCCGCTCAACGGGGCTTGCCGGGAAGCAAGGTGCAGCCTCGAATTCCACGTGAAGACTTCTCTGGAAGTTACAGTAGCTAGCCACACCATAGAACTTAACATGCATGGGTTATAGTCCCCCTTAAGTAGATAGAATATGGGGTATATGGGGGACTTCATTATAATACACCCAAAGCCATATACGATCTACTTAAGGGGGATTATAAATGTAGGAGTATGAAGGGAATCGAGGAGGAAGTGGAAACTGCTATAGTGGCGAATCAAGTGGCGAGCTGCGGATTGCATCAGTCCAGTAGGCAAAGCGCTCTCACCTCAGCGTGCTTGCAGTTTGCAGCCGGGCAGTACATCTGAAGTAACAACATGTTCCTTTCTTGTGTCCTCACCAGTTGACTCTGGGTAAGACTGATAACATTCTTGCCATGCCATTGCCTTCATTGAATCCAACAAGTGCAGGACTTGCTTGACCAGTTGGCTGTTGGCACCTCAGAGCTGCGGAGACAACGCGAATCAGCTTGAAAAGTCTCATCATCTGCGCTTTGCACTCAGATGTTTTTTGGGTTTGTCAGGGATAGCAATGTGGGGAAGATTTCCTTCACGCCTTGAAGCTGAAGCGTGAAGATCAACTCCTGCAAGAATGCCTGAACAAGCTGACATCTCAATATTTTAGGGACATTGGTCAAAGCTTGCCGCTGTGATTCAGGCGCGCCTGGACACAGCCGCCCGCGTCCAGCAGCGCGCTGAAAAAAAGGGGTCTGTTCACAGGTGTGCGCCAGGAATAGGATTAAGGTCCTCGAAATTTTCTGAGGGATCAGGAAACCCGCGGAAGGTGTAGCTAGAACCAGCATGGCGTAGCGCAACCGCGAAGAACACCATCTTCGAGCACTAACCTGCAGAACTTGAATGGGTTCATTTTCTGCATCTGGTAGTTTCCATACATGGCAGACCCGAACATGGACCCCAAAGTTAGAGGGACCCAAAAAAGAGCCGGGAGCCGTTTCACCCGAGGCTGCCACTACAGCGAGAGATGGACCTTCTGATTCTTGACAGGCCAGCAAATTCAAGATGTTTTCTTATTGGTTGTTCGTAGGGACTATGGGAATAACATCCTTATAGAATCCTCTTATTCCCTACTATATTATAACCCCAATATATACCCTGTTATATACTGTAGTAATTTCCAGGTGGAAACAGGCAGCTAAGGTGAGCCAGGTTTTCCAGATGTCGGGGCTAAGATGCACCAGTTGAGGTCTTTTGAAATGCAGTTGTGCTGGCATGATTCGTACCTGGACCCCAAAACTAGGTAAAATCATAGCCCAGTACCCCTCAGAATATCCCCAAAGGCCATTATTTTACATGCTGTAAGGGCTTAGGTAGGAGTATTCAGCATGCTAGATTGCTAGCATACACGGAGGCCCAACGATGTCACACTCCAGCAAGCCTAGAATCTGGATCAACTGATATTGTACTCTGAGGATGTTCCTTGGCCTGACTTCAGCTTATTATGGACGACAATCCCAACCTATTCCCTACAAAGCTTTGTTGTGGTTGCCGGGCCCCTAACTTGCGGTAATGAAGGTATTATGGGTTACAGTAGTGTTCAGCATGTCCTTTCACATCTGTCACGACAGCTACCGTAGCTAGGCTAGGGCAGACAAGACAAGGTCTGGAAAGGAGCGAGCCTTAGATTCTACCACCGGAGCGGAGATACATCCTTTCATGAGCTTATATGGTAGTTCCCATAGATACGGGTACACCAATATAGACCTCAAAATATAGACCTCAAAATGCTAGAGCCCATAGTTCCTATTGCAGGAGCTCCCACTAAGGGGCCCCAATTTATCGAAACCCCTCTTTGGGCCGGCTAACTGGCTAACTTACATGCTCTTACTCCGCTCAATGGTACGAGTAGCATCATGCTTGGTGGCGGTCCCTAATTCCTCCCAAGACCCTGCCAGTACCGGTAAATGCGCTTTTAGGCTTCCTAAGAGTAGGCACATAGGCCAGAATAGAGGGAGATTGGAGGGTCTAGGTCTGTAGTGAGAACCATTCTTAAATAATCATGCAAGGTTGTTGCATCAAACCTTTCTTCTTTTTGTGTATTGTTCACTACCCTTGCTGGTTCTTGCAGGAGAAGCATGATGCTTACCCGAAATGGTCGTTTCCATTTTCTTTTCCATTTATACCCCTGTTATCTAGCCCTCCTTTGTGTGGTCATCGTAATAACATACTGCCCGAGGGTTGCATGAATCTTCCTGTATCTTTCTCAACTGTCTGGCTGCGAGCTTTCGACGGCCCTCAGGTGTACCGTCCGTTCCATATCAAGGTGCAGATGATAATATGTTTGTACATGCTATGCCCGTTACTTAGAAACTCTTGTAGACTGAATCTGTTGACTTGCGTGGGATTTTGCAAGATCTCTCGAATAACGTTGAGATGCGCACATCAATGACGCTACCTTCCCTTCAAGAAGACAGGCAAATCTCGGAGCGCTGGCGGACTGCTGCGCGTCAGAAGAGGTCGTGCCACGTCATGGATTGAGCGTGCATCACTTAGATCAAACCGAGTCTCTGATGGCTCGACAAACCTAAGTTGTTCAAGTTACCTTGCACAGATCTTGGTTTGAGGTCAGCTTGAATGGGTTCTTCCCCCTCTGCCTCTGAACTGACAACAGCTTCTTACATCAGCCGCATGCCGGAAG
This sequence comes from Symbiodinium pilosum, assembly GCA_905231905.1. NCBI lineage: Eukaryota > Dinophyceae > Suessiales > Symbiodiniaceae > Symbiodinium > Symbiodinium pilosum. The sequence goes on from CAJNIZ010013536.1 coordinate 59,526, forward strand.
ATGCCAGTTTTCAATTTTGGCGCCCAAGCCCAGCCGAACTCTAGCAATGGCTTTTCCGTAAGACTGCAGCAAACGGCATTGCGGCATGTTGGTTGCTTCTGGTGGATTGATTGGGCCAGTGAGCCTAGCGCAGGCAGTCTCTTGAGGACTCCATCTGGAAGTTGCAGGACTTGTCTGCGCACAGCATGACAGCTTCCTCAGAAGTTTGAAGTGACAGACAGCTCCGTCAGCTGAGTCGACTGGCTGCATCGTGCTTCCAGGATCTGTACCAGCTGGCTGTTGACTTCAGCTTTTCCCACCTGGTCCTCATTATTGCGGACTCTTTGCATCGCAGTAGCTGACGTCAGAGTGTGGAGTTTTCACAGAATCAACCACTTTTCTGTCCGCCTTGTTTTTGCAGCCGTAGCAAACTATCCCAGTACGATTTTCCATGCGCATTGGCATCACGATCTGGAAGAGAAGTTGGCTGTTAGGCGACCATTTGATGCAAGGGCTACGTGTAGTTAGCCCTGAGCTGCACGGGTCATTGCTGCTCAGGTCTTCTCATCAGGTGAACTCACATTGCCTTTTTTGTCTTGCGGGCCGTTCCAGGTAAAGGCCGTCCGAGAGTCCAGAACTTGCAACCTTGAGACCATTTGAAAAAATCCTACATACCACGCCCAAGATTGTCGCGTGCTCTGCGGGCACAAGCTGAAGCGCAAATGTAGGAGAAATGAATGTGGCAGCCTGTCCTGAATTGCAAGGGTGAAGGGAGACTTCGACCCGACCATCCACTAGTGTTGTAAATGGAGCCAGTGTTCCCTGCAAAAGCAGTCCCCGCAAAAGCAGGACCTCTCATCCACGGTCCAGGAGCGTGATGAAGGCACGTTCTCAGGGCCTCGGTGTTTCAGAGTTCATTGTCTGAAGCAACATGGGGTTGCTTTATAAACTCCTATACGACCCCAGTTCCCATGCCATTTTGATGCTCTTTTCCGCTTTATTTGCCGTCATTGATGTAATCTCCCTCAACCCTAAACCCTAAATAGTAGTTTGGGTTTTCTTTGCCATTATCCATATCTTATTATATCACCCTTACATGTTTCTATATACCCGTTTAAAGGGACCTATGATTGTAGCTTTTCAGACGCCGCCAAGCTAGTCGTCGAACCCTTTCCCGAACTTCATCTAAGGTCCTAAGAATGGGTCCCTGATATGGGCCCCTGCCAGTCGTCTGGGTCCTAACTATGGGCCCTTCAATTTGGCCTCTAAGGCTTTTAGAATATATAAAGATATACACGGACCCCAGGATTAAGGGCCCATACTAGGGCCCGCATTTACAGCCGTAGGTTTCAGAAACATTGGCAAGGCTGAAGTTGTCTGTATCATGCCAAGGGATAACCCACGGTTTAGGGTTTAGGGGTTTGGGAAAGTTTCTCCCTAAGCATCTAAGGGTAGAAAGGATTAGCTCATTAGTCCCCCAAAGTCGATAAATAGTGCCTACTCTGGGCTACTTGGATCCTGGGGGTATTCCGGCGTCTGCATGGTAGATTGCCAAAAACCCTTTTTTGAACCCAGCCTCCGTCTCATTTTCATGTTCTTGTCCATTTGATTCTCCATGTTCCCTAAACCCCATGTAAAGCTTGACTAGCAGCTTCCATTTTCTTTTCCATTCCTGTATACAACCCTGTATATATACACACAACCTATTTACAGTAATTTCCATATTCTTGTCCATGATTCCTCCAATCTTGGTCTGATAGTTTCTGACCCTAAACCCTATAATTCTAAAACCCTGTACCCTAAAACCCTATACCCTCAAATCCCAAACCCTAAAATCCTAAACCTTAAAATCCTAGACCTTAAAATCCTAAACCTTAAAATCCTAAACCTTAACATCCTTAAAACCCTATAGCCCTGAACAGGCTTCGCTGCTTGGTTGCAGACCTTTTTGCCATCCCAGGCTTTTGAGCTGCAGGGTTCCACAATTCAGAGTTTTAGGGTTTAGGTTGTTAGGATTTAGGATTTTAGGGTTTAGGACTTTAGGGTTTAGGATTTTAGGGTTTAGGATTTTAGGGTTTTGGGGTTTAGGGTTTAGGCTTTGCTGCATTCAAGGATATTCAGGCATTCAGGATTACCTGGGGTTCCAAAAACAGGGAGTCCCCCCAAAAAACAAACGAAGATATTATAATCCTTACTATGGCGATTTTCTGGAAAACCCCACATTCCGGGGCATTCAGGGCTGAGTTTGTCTCCGTTGAAGAAAGACTTCGAGCTGCACTTTCTATGGGTCAGTGAATGTATTTGGCACATGGGTATGTGGCTGTGTCAGCCAGCATATCGTAAGCCTAAATGACACACCTCCTATAATCCCCGTAGTTTCCATTTTATTTCCACTATCCCAATATAACCACAATATATACCCAATTATATACCCTATTATAGTTGTTTCCATTTTCTCTTCCATTATCCTAATATTGTACCCCAATACTATACCCCTATATAATCCCTCTTCATCTGCAGTGAGAGGCAACACCGTACAGCATCGGCGAGTTGCAGAGCCCGTTGCAAGCTACGCTGCTCTGGCAGTTTGCTTGAAGCAAACTCGGAGGTTTAGGCATTGGGATAATGTTGGGCTTATATGGGGATAGTGGAAAAGAAAATGGAAACTACTATAGTACATTGGGGTTATGTTGAGGTTATATGGAGATAATGGAAAAGAAAATGGAAACAACTATCATGGGTTATATAGGGTTTAGGCTTCAGAAGGCAAAGCGGTCCTTGCACATGCATTCAGGTTTTGCTACATGTCAGAGCTTCTCCATGGCGTAGAAGATCAGCCGTACTCCGCAGCATCTGGTATGACTCCTACACGGGTCGAAGCCAGGGCGCACGGCCTCTTCCCCCTGCTCATGGCCACTCACTTGGCGTTTCATATGGAAGATTACTCGCTTGTAACTCGTTGAAACGGTCCGTCCAGATGATGTGGTCTTGCAGAGCTTCGCACATTCCGTGAATACTTTGGCTCGTGAGGTCCTTCCTATCGACCTTAGGGAAGCGAAAACTCTGACCCTGTGCCGCAAGGTCCGCCGGTCCGCAAACTTCTTGTTGCAGTCCAGCGAGCGCAGAGCTTACCAGCAAACCGAGTTTAGTGTGAAGCTCTTGGAAATTGCCATTGCGGATGCCATCGCTTGGGCAGCTCATGACGAAGAGTGTCACCCTTTGCGCAGACTTGGACATAATCCATCATAAGCTCAAAATATACATTCAGCGTCCATTTAATTTTCCATGTTCTTGCCCATTTCATTCTCCATTTTGGGGCTGGTATCGCTTTTTTGCAGAAGCATCGCTGGGCTGCGGGGTTGGCGATGGGAGCGTGTTTGCCTCTCTTGTACTTGCTGCAGAGGTGCCAGGCCTGATAAGGACGTCTTGAGATTGCTAAGAGCACCAGGTAGTTTCCATAAATGCGGGTGACCTCAAAACAAATTCCCAAATCCAATAATACCAAGCCGGTGATGCAAAGGAAGCATGCACAGACTTTGCAATCTTTTTCGTAAGGAATGAAGGAATGGATCCATCAAGCAGTCCCCCTATGATCCCCAGGAGGGCAGTTGTGGCCCGTAGACCTGAAGCCGCAGCACTTGCACAATGCAAGTCAGATGGAAAAATGAAAATTCAATGGAAACTGGCTCTAGACTAAAGAATTACCTATATCATTTCGAGGCCTATTTGAGGTACCCTATACGACTTTACCAGGAAAATGGAACCATGATGTTGGTAATTTCTCAGGCTTCTACAGTAATGGCCCCGGTAGGCAGAACAGTAGCATGCCGGCAGTAGTCGCAGAACAGTAGGTTGGGGTTTGCCAACTGCACTTGGAATCTGGCACGGACAAAGCTTCAGAAGATCTGTACGCGTTGTCCAGCTCGCACTTTGAAGCATTGCTTCGTGCAGCCACAAGGATTTGACGACATCTGGTTTGGCTGGATTGCAGTAGACCACATCAGGATTTTGGAGCCTCCTAGCAGCTAGCATGGATGTGGTGTAGTGTCAGACTTTGCGTAGCATTTTGTTCTGAGCCCAGTTTGCTCTTAAGGCTGCAACTGCAACCTCCAGCGGACGTTGCCCAGCCCGAGGAGACAGACTGGCAGACTAGGGTGTGGGATCGCAAAAAATAACTTCAAAGATGAAATGGGAAGTATTGAGACCGCACGATGGCAAGCCACCTGGGCAGCGGTGAATGAGAATTCGTGTCTGTGTAACATGCTGAGAGCCGGGACAAATTTACAGCACTGGTCAGACAGAAGCTGTGTGACTATGAGGAGCACACCGAACCGTAAGACCGCAAGGCAATATGTAATTGTCCAGAAAAGTGAGATAGTTGCGGGCTGCAGCTACAGCCTGGTCCGCATTTGGCTTTCATGTTTACAGGACTTCCAAGTGCGGGCCCGGCCCCCGGTTTTCATTCACTGGGTTCTGGTTGAACAACATTTTACATGTTTATCATACCTGCGCCCGATGTAGACTCAAAATGATCATCTTTATAGTATTTCAACAAGAAACCAGTAGTCAAGGATGGCGATAGTTGGTTGAGTAGCTTTGGAGGCGGGGCCGTTGTGGAACTTGCTGTTGGGCTGGTGTCTTTTCCACAAGTTCGTACTGGCTGAACCATGCCAAGCGGGCCTTCCTAAACCCTGGGATACTCCTGGGAGAAAGTTGAATTATTATGCACAATGTCCCTATGTCCCGAATACAGCCATTAAAACGTACTCTCTACAGGGACCTTAAATCTGTCCCAGCCAAGGGATTGATCATTTTTCAAGTTGCTGGGTTGCAGGTGACTTCATGCACAAGACATCAGTCACGTTGGGATGCTACACGCAAACTCCTCTGCTAAGCATTTTGTCCGAGAGTTCAGGCAAGGAATTCCAAATCAACTCTGAGGTTTCAACTTGCTTTAATATCCATACCTAGACCCCTATGCCCTACCCCTTTGTTGGGAGACGGAATTTGAAATGAGGAGTTTCCGTCATCTTTATCAGGATTCGTTCATAATCCCTATAAGCCCTATTTAGTGATCGCGGCGCATGGTTCTCAGGTGGTCCGGCTGCTTGCTGAGCTGTCCGAGGCTAGAGTATGGAATGAGGGGGCTTTAGCTACTCCAACCTCTAAGTGACGGGCCCGATGATAATCATGTGATATAGGATCCCCAGTGTCGCTGGTAAGACCGCTGAGGAGATTAGAATTGAAGTTGACGCTCGTGCCGGGCGTAAAGCGTACACGTCCCTTTCCAGGCCGTCTTGGATTTAGTGTATGTGAACGGATTATGTGAGATTGTAGGTGTGTCGCATTGCTCTTGGGTATGTGTCTAATTCGTGATCTGACAATGACGTAGCGTTCTTCTGTCTTGTCTCATCGGTTTCCTCCAGGCCTTGAAAGCTGGAAGCCCGTTATGGGAGATCGGCAGCGCCACTTGGTCTGACTATTTGACTAGGCGATGTCAAACGTACAGAGTTGACAGGGAGCTTCACTGTTATAGTCCATCGAAGCTAGCCAAAGCGTAGCAGGGCTTGTGAGCAGGAGGCTGACAAGAAGTCCTCTCTTCCAGGACAGCTTCGTGCCCAGGTAGTCACTCTTCTGGAATATTGCAGCTGCATCTGGCGCAAGGCCTTGGGAATTCACAAAGCTGCGGATTCTTGTGATATACTAGCGTAGCAAGACGTATTCACACAACGCCAGCACCTGCTCTGCGGCCTGGGTCTTCCGTGTAAAATCCGAAAGATGACCTTTGCGTTCTGCCGCCTCACCAGCTTCCAGCTTCGAATCAGCCCTGCTGCAACAGAGCCCTTGACAATGTTGCTACGCAAACGTTCCATAATTGCAGCTTGAGCCGCTCCTGAAAACATAGGAGCCGCAACAGCATCTAGCAGCAACTCCCTGATTCCAGCTGAGCATGCAAGCTTTTTGAGAGGCGCTGAAGCAGGTTCCAGGCAAACCCTGCGCAGAGAAGTGCTGGGTGCCTCTCCAGGCCTCTGTGGTGTACTGGGATATTCCTGGCACAAATTCTGCTCATGGTGGACCATAATCCCTTCAAGTTAAAAGGTGGCAGCTAAACTTTCTGGAGGTTAGTAGAGAATAAGGGAACATATGATACGTAGGGATCATATTCCCTAGTCCGTTTTAACGACCAGTAAGTAAAGAAGGTTCCAGATACTTTCGGAATCTGCTGTTGCGTGAGGTTTGATGCTCTATAAGTGATGCGCGAGTGGTGGTTTCAAAGTATGCCCAGAGAGTCCAATACCCCTAAATTATGGAATATACCCTAGATGATATTAGGATCCCTTATATAAGCCATAATCTAAACTCCTTGAAAGGGTCATATGATATGAGGGATTATATTGGGGATTACTATAAGGTTTATGAAGGGGGATACTAGTACAGTAGTTTAGCTTATGGTACATATGATATAAATTTTGATTCTTAATTGCTGGGCTCCATGGGTGGTTCTGTTCCTTCGCAGCTCGGGCTTGTCACAAACATGCGCCACCCACAAGCCGGCTGTAGACCGCCCAGATGGGGTGAGGTACCAAGACCCTCCTAGTTCGCTTAATTGGGGGAGCTCATATGACTCCTTATAATGGTTGCAGAGGCCTGAATGGAGGGTAGTTGGAGGGTCTAGGGATGTAGTTCAGTCTACCGGACGTCTCTGCCCACTGAGATTGGAAAAGCAGGTGCTGTCGCGGAAGCCCTTCCAAATGCCAATGGCCGGCTGTACACCCAGAGTGTCCTTGAGAGAGGGGGAGGTTTTGTTTCTGTTTACGCTTTTTGACAAAATCGTTGCTTCGGATGTGGGCTCCCCACCCCCGGGTTTTGGGGTGTAGGGAGAGGGAGGAGATGGCTCCCTTTCTTGTGAGCATCTAACAAATTCCCAAAACTCAGCAATTTTTTTCTCACTAGGCTTTCTAGGGATCCTGAAGTTCATGTCTGACATGTGATCTTGTTTTTAGAAGTTTCAGCAAATCCCAGGTGTGTTTACGACCATGAAGGCGCTTCTTTGTTCTGGTGTTGAAGCATGTTTTTCAGGTGCGAACTTTCTTTGGCTGTATTGTGTAGTCTCCACCCGGCTTCAACGGTTTGGGGGTTTTAGCTGTCAAGTTCGGGGTTGCTTCCTTCAGGCTGTCGCACTTAAAAGTTTCTGCAACTTGGGGGTGAGCACTTCGCACAGCTATGTGTGCAGGATACGTCCTATCAGGCTCCAGATTGAACCCCTTGGTTAAAAGTGATATTTATTGTTTGCCAAGAGTTTCAGCAGGTTCCAGGTCTCCTTTCTAGCGTGCAAACAACTATCTATGTTTGTTTTGAGACCTTGGTTTATAGCTCAACACTTCTACTGAGTCTTGTTCGTCATTCTTGTGCCACCACTCACTACGAAGAACTTGTCCTCTCCGACCTCTGTCCCAGGTCTCCTAAAGCTCTACGCAGCAGTGCTCAGCAACTTGACCAACTGGGCGGGAGATCTTCGACGCCGGTCAGGGCCTTGGAGATGCATCACAGTGCAGCTACCACTGACTATTACTGTATTATAATACCATTACTGCTATTATTGTAATATCAATATCATTAGAAGTAGAAATACTGTTGCTACTAATTATTCACTAACCAAGATTCTGCTCGCTCAGTTGCCCTTGTAAGGCTCCAGACAGACAATGCAATACCGAGCGTGAAAGATCCCGAGCTTTCTCTCCACATAGCGGAGGCTATGGAGCTGTTGTGATTGCTCATGAGACTTTTGCTTCATGAGACTGCAACAGAGGCTCTCGTTTGTCGAATTCGAGATTCTTACAACAACATGACATTGTGTAAGGATTAGTTGATGCTGCTCTCCACAGCATGACGCCTCTCTTCTGTTCAGGTGGCCTTAGGGCTTGCTCAGAAAGCTGTCGAGGCCTCTTTATTGGGGCTTTGCTTCTGCAGTGTCTTCATTGAGATGACTGTGACATGGTAAGGTTGAGCGACTGCCAAGTACACAGCAGACTCCGGGGAGCTAACAAAGAATCCCAAAAGCATTCTGTGCTGAAGAGTATCCCACAGGGCTTGTTTCTAAGCGCCTTGCAGAAGAAATGCTTTAAAAGAGCAACAGCAGGATGGCGCTCGATTGAGCTCCACGCGGCCCGTTCTGGAGGCTCTCTAGCTGACTCGAGCGAACTTTGAAACGCAATATGCATTCAGAGAGCGTAAAGTCAAAGGCCAGTTTGTGGATCTGCCAGCTTCAAAGCTTTTGGAAATGCAGGATTTTGATCAGCTTATGGCAAGCTGCCAGAAAGCTTGTCAGGAATTGTGAGACGTGGTCGTGAAGCCTTCAGACCGGGGTTGCGAGCAAACTAAATCTTGCAGAATCTCAATAGGGCTGTTTGTATCGCGCCTGTCATGCAAGCACTGCCCTCTGTGAACGGAGGTAGGTGACAAGCAACAAACCATACAACTTTTGATTTAAAGATTGGGGCGTTCTATTTAGGCAGCACCATATATGAGTTGCGGTTGACTTTATTGTTGGAATGTCTTTCCGGCTGTGAGTAACACAGCGACGTACACTTGTTTTGAAAGCAGAGTCACTGCTGCACTCATCCCATATGCAGACACAGATACATACGTACATGCTTACTGGCATATTATGTACAGCTAGATGCATGTGAGGATGGATGGAGGGATGGATGGAGGGATGTAAAACAGCCTGAGCTGCGTTTCGTGGCACGTCCACGTCCGCCACTTGCCAAGCAAAGCTGGCAGGGCAGCAAGGAGGTGTCGCCATAACCTGGATGGCCATGGCTGCTTGTTGCCACATACCGGAGGAACTGAGCGGCTGAGCACATCTCCCTTCAGCATCCTTGCTCTCCTTGCTCTCGCGCAGAGAACACTTTCCGCCAATCCAATGGAACGATGACGCTGCTGAAGCAAGTTTTCTCGGCAGGTAAGCAGGCCAGGACCGGGTGTGCCCTGGATTCTTTGACCAGGCAACAGGAGGGCTCCAACGACTAAGCAAGTGATCCGCAGCGCGCGGCAAGCGTGTCAAAAGTCCCCTGCACCAGGGCGAAGAGAGATGGAAAACCGCAGCTTGCAGAAACAATGCAAACGAGAATTCAAAACGAAACCAGAGGAAACCTGACACTCCAGGGCAACGCTGCCTCGAATGGCAAGCGGCAAACAAGTCACTTGAAGACTGCCGAAATCAGATTCGCCTGTTCAAGCTTTTCAGCTGTGCATGCGCACAACACAAGCGCAGCCCCCCGCCACTTCTACGCTCCTGAAAAAACTATGGCAAGAAATATTTGGTCCTCCGAGCACGCAAGTCAATCAATGTTGAACCAGGGCGTGTGAAGCGGAAGACTGCCTGTGCATCCTGCGCGCGGCCTAGATACACGCTCTTTCCAAAGGGCAGTCGCACGGCCAAAGGACACGTGAAATGGTGAATGCATGGATGGCCCTGGGCATGATGAGTTATTTGATGCATCAGAAAGCTCATCCCTGAAGCCTACTCAGCATGTCCACCGAGCTGCCGGCAGCACTCAGTTATCAACTTCATTCAGCTTCGATTTTGCGCCAGCACCATGCAATGTGTTAACACGCAATGGCAGGTATCAGAAGTTGCCAGCAATGCCTTTGACCACTAGATTTTTCCTGAGAAGCCGCTCACGCAAGTTTGCTGCTTGCAGGCATTGCTCAGCGATGTCAGGACTGGCTGGCTTTGTTCTCTTATGCTCGCAGTGTTCGGGCTCCTTTCGGCATAGTGAGTGTAATGCATGTACCTAGGCGTCCACTGCCTGAAATTTCCTCAAAGATTGTTGTTAGATATGCAAAGTTAATGCACATCTGCCTAAGTCAAGGACAAGCAAGCAACGCCTATAATTAAGCTAATCAAAGGTGTTCAGACAAATTATTCAGATATTTTACCTCATGCGTTCAGTTCATCAATTCAAATGGTGACGCGTAGTTTTCCATTGCCCTGCGCATACCTGCCCTATCCGATGCTGGAAACGTGTTTAATCAAGCCTAATTCGCATCTTAAAGTATCCTTAGTGTTCGTGACTGCAAGCTAGTGATCGCGCACTTTTTGTTTTAAGTGCCATCTGCAAAGTAGACAAGCTAGATAAGTTCAACACAAGCAGACTTCAAGATCACTGCGATTCCAGGACGGTGCTCGAGAAACCGCTGGGTGAGGTCCCGTGGGTTCCCCTAAACTGCAACATTTTGCAACAGAAGGCGCAGGTCTCGCACGTGGTGATGTCTGATGATGTACCGTAAAGTGTAAGTGAAGGGTACACGTGTCAGGTTATGCGGCCAGGGTCTCAGGACAAAGACTTCGCGGCAGAAGCGATGGTCAGTGCCAGGGTGGTGAGGGGGCGGGGGCGGGGGCGCAGGCAAAGCAGTAAGCTGCCGACTGAATGACCTGAGATGATACCCAAGACAAGCTTGGACAGTCATTGCAGATTTAGACCATAATTCTGTTGGGCAGGAATGGGGGACTCCTCGTCGGCAGCTCTTGGAAATTGTGCTTTGCTCAGCATTTTAGGTTTCGTGAGCCTGCGCCATGATAATCTCATAGCCCGAATCCCAACTTTCAGAGAATCCACCTGTGGATTCTCATCGTTCAGACTCCATTGCACCTAACGTCTGTGCGCGAGGTATAAATACCCCCATCAGTACCCGGGAGGGATGGTACTTCATTTAAAATAGGGCAAAGATTGGTCGTCTTGAGATCAGTAGGTAGACTGATGGGCGGTGCTGGCGGAGGCGGCAGCAGCGGGGTGTTTGTTGCAGTAGCTTCTATGGGGCACGCTAGGTCCTACAGAAGCAGGATTGAAGTGGCTATGAAGTTCAAAAATGCACGTGCGATCTGCCGAAGCTAGACAGCTTGCAAATCACATCCGTAGTGCTGCCCGCTGCTACGCTATAGATTATGGTATGTTTGTAGTATATTATAGTATAGCATAATATTATAGTCTATTACAGTATATTATACGATTATTGGGGCTTATAGTAGGGAATGTTGAAGAGGCCACAGATCTCACCTTTCTCGGGAACTTCTGCGTTGGTGGGCAGGGAGTCTTCTGAGTCGTCTAAAACACGGAGGAAAACATTTGCAAGGCATCATCCTCATCGATTCCTACAGAACTTCGACCTGGCAAAACGCTGCCTATGCGAGGCTATAACATCCGATCCTTTATGGAGACCCCCTCAATCCCTTTCTATTTTCCATCAGGCTCTAGGGAGTCCGAGCAATTATTCACCTGACCAACTGCATTCATAACCCAGTTTCAAACATATTGAGGCACCTATGGGGCTCATAATCGGCTTGCAGGTACACGCCGTAAAAAAAGATTAGTCTCAACACTAAGCCGTACGTCATTGCTCCTCCATCTCCTCCCTTCAGGTCCAGAGGTTGGACCCGGCACCGACAAGCTCACCTGCTCCTCTTCGCTTGAGGGGAGGTGAGATTTGGGGAACAGACCGCTTGAAATTTTCAGGTCTCAAGGTAGTTGCCCACATTTGCGCTCCTTTTCTGCATCCAAGCAGTCAAGTGATTCCTTCTATCGCAAAAAGCTAGACGTTCACATGATGGTGGTGGCGGCGGCGGGTCACGGCCTTTGTCGCTCGGTTCAAGCTACGCCAACTCTGTTGCAACTGCGTTGCGAACTCAAGCATGAGGTCTGAGTTTCGTCATTTTTTGGCATCTGTTGGATGGGACCCAAGTCTTCAGGAGAGTATGTTCTGAACAAACTTGTATACCTGGTATTGGGATTGGCAGGGTTCAAAGTGCGCAGAGCTGTGTTACGTATTGCTGCACTTGCGCGCGGCTTGCTGCTTGCACTGGGCCCCATGCTTCCTATACCCAACCAGGAAACCTGAGCATTGAAGTCATGAATTCCACCAGGCGGACTGTGGGATCTCCAACCAGCTTACACAGCCCAAGATTGCATTGCAGAACCCTGATACGAAGGTCAAAAACTCTCCGTCGTCATTCCGTTGAACCGTGAAACACCTTGACATTGTGCAACTGCATGCTGGAAGGCATTGAAGAAAATCCCGGCCGCTTTAGGCCCGAAAGCTCCAATAGTTCTGCCAGCATGCCAGGCTTGAGGCCCACTCCACCGCTGATTGGCCTGGCGACCCGTGCTTAATCCGCCAGAGAGAAAAAGAGAAGTGAGTGCAAAGATCAAACTTTGTTCGGCCCAGGCAAATTTCACAAAGAGCCTGCTGCATCTTGATTTCCCAGCTCTGACGGTCGAGAAGCAGAGTTGCTCACTCCCAAATAGGCTGGTAAGCTGGACATTTTCATCTGGCTAGCATGGTGGTATTGCTGTGGCTGGTTTAATCCAAAAGGCTCATGCGGTACGGGCCTTGGGATTCATGGGGCAGGTTTTTTGCCATTTGTGTGCGCCTTCTACCTTGTCATTACCTCATGGTGATGTTTGCGGTTGAGTTTGAGCTTTGACAGGTACACAATTTTTTGCCATGAACCTTTTTCTTTGATATGCAGACCGGAATATACGATGCCACCATCAGAAACCATATAATGTCGAATCCCCCCGATCAGTGTGGAGTTCCCTAATTGTGCGAAGTTTCGCNNGTTCGTTTGGGGTCCCCTAATTGTGCGCAGTTGCGCGGCCAAAAACAAATTCTGAGAAAAAGTCATTAGAATCCTGTTCTATTTTATTTAGAACCTACGATAGAGCCGTCATCCTACAGCCTAAGGCATCTATCCCCAGGGGATGTTTCATGTGATGAAACATCCCATGAAACATCCCCTACAACATACACCACTGTGACTGTAATTATGCTTTTTGTTGTGCTTTAACTGAGTTACACCACTGTAGCTGTAATTGTGTTTTGTGTTTTGTTTTAATTGATTTTTTGCTGTTTCCAAACTTGTTTTGAGGCAGTTTTTCCTTGGGCTATAGCCGGAGCCCTTCAGAAAAGGTCTAGAACTACCATACACCACTGTAACTCGAATTGTGTTTTGTGTTTTGTGTTAATTGTTTTTTTTGCTGTTTCCAAACTTGTTTTGAGGCAGTTTGTCATTGGGCCATAGCCGGAGTTTTTCCAAAAAAGGTCTGGAACTACGTATTTCATACGACCTGTTGCGAGGCGCGTGGTTTGCAGACTGGGCCAGAGTTTTGGATATCAGGGTAAAAATTACTGTGGTGCGACATGTCCTTCACACACAGTGGGGATCCCGACTACTTGGTCATCAAGTCCCAAAAGCTTGTACCACACTGGACAACGAGTATTCCCAATTCTCAAATATCCAAGTGTCCCTACACCGTGAACTCTAAACCCTAACGTCCTGCTTGTACCTTCGAGTTGTCATAGGGCCTTTGGCTTCAGGGCGAGATGCTTCCCATAGCACAGACGCATCTCAAGGGGGGGGCCTAGACATACGTATTGAAAGGAGCAGCCTAGAAACTCTAAACCCGAAAACCTTACCTCTAAATCTCAAACCCAAAACCCCAAAGCCAAACAAAAGTAGACCACACCTCAACTTCAAGCTTCATCATCCCCAACCCCCAAAGCCTAAACCCAAAGCCCTGAACCCTAAACCGTGTGGAAGCTAAAGGGGCGCCATGCATGAGGTCTCGCCGTACACACCCAACAACACATGTTCCCTAACTGCATCGTTGTTTCTTCTGTCTCTCCGATTTTCATGGCTACTCCGGTTGCGAAGCGGCGGCGCTGCGCGACATCACCAACAACTCATTCACCGGAGCTGGAGGGAGTCGGGTTCGGATCACGTTTGTTCGATTGGCACTAGGTAGTTTCCATAAATAGGGTGCTCCTTTACATACTCCCAAATCGTCATCCTCAGAAAGAGACATATAATCCAATTTCCATGAAATTGTCCATGTTTTTTCCAATTGGTTCTCCATTCTAGGGGGTAGTACCCTATCTCTTGGGCACCTTATGAGCCCCCACTAAAAAAGCCCGTAGTATACAACTGTGTTCTCATACATCCACCCTTCAGAGAGACCCTACGTAAGCTGTAGCGTAAATTCCTTAAAGGGGGTTATATAATTTATAAGGGAACTATATAGGGATCATATCGTAGGGCTTTTTGGGGGAGACCCTGGGCGTGTAGATATCCCCAAGCCCTAGGGGGTTATTAGGGGGGATCTAAACCCTGAACTCTAGATCACAGGGTTATTAAGTGGGGTACTAGGAATTAGATATCCCTAAACCCTAGACTCTAAATCTAGGGTGTTTAAGGGGATACTAGGAGTTCGTCACTATGGCTCATATTCTGGCAATTCGGCAATGTGGAGCCAGAAGATGGCGCATTGGGTTTGACTTCCTTGTACCCGAGCCGGGAAGATTTGAATGGCAATGAGCTACTATGAATAGTAGGAGTTTAGGGATTAGAGCTTAGGGGTTAGGGATTCGGGTTTAGGGGTCAGGGTTTAGGGATGGATGAGGATTCAGGGGTTAGGGTATGGTTTAAGGAGTAGTGTTTAGGTTTACCAAGGGACGGTTCAGAGTGGATATGAGGGTCCCTTTGGTACTTTAGTACAGTCACTAATGTCTTACCCATGTCCAATTTTCATCCTTACAATACTCTGTATGATCCCGGTTTCCATTTCATTTTCAAAATTGCCCCTTTCCATCTGATTCTCCATTAATTCTATAGGAAATACGGATTGAAGGTACCCTAAACCCTCAAGGTAATCAGGATCTCGCAGCGAGAGGCCTGACGTGCCATATAGACGTAATGTGGTGGTAATAGGGGGATCTATGGGTGAGTTATAGAGGGATTTAGGGTTTCGGGTTGATGGGATACGGGAAAAGAAAAAACGGCCGTTTGGGGTTTAAGGCCTGTAGGTTTTAATTTTTCGCCGTGGGCATGCAGGAGCCACCAAGCGATATCTCCATGGCGATTACGTTGAAAGGTTGCTTGGCTGCGGCGGGGTTCGGGTTTTGGCTTTGGGGGTTTGGGGATGTTACCCCCAATAACTGAGAATCAAAAGGAAAATGGAATGGAAGAATCTGGAAGCATGTGTTGGTTTGAAAGGTTGCTCGGATGCTCTTAGATAATTATGGAGTTCTACTTCACACAAACTTCTTTAAGTAAGGCTATTAATCACGTTTGTACTTACGGGCCTCAGCCTGAAGGAAGCTCGTGCAATCAATTGTTGCTGATTTGTTGTATGTCAATGTATGCCATGACTTCCATCAGGTGATACGAGACCCTGTGAGATCGCATGGCTTGGCTGCTCTCATGTATATTCCGACAGCAATGGACATCTGCATGCCGCCTGTGTTCTTTTGAGCCTAAAACGCTCTGCCCAACCCATCGGTGAGTAAGTTGACTCGTGTACGCTCTCTCTCTCCCTATATATAATATGTATATATGAAGCCAAACGTGCGGAAGAAACCGAGATTCGAATCTTGACTTGGCAGTGTGACACGTCCTCTTTGGAGACGGAGAGCGCCTAGCCCTCAACAGTTTGCAACTTAGAGCAGCCTTGCAGGCAGTGTGGTGACCGAAGCAATCCTGCATGGGTACAAGGCCAGCCGCTTGATCTTGTCCATGGCTTACCTTTGGTTAGCTAGGAATGAAGGAATGGATCCTTATAGTAGTGCCTATACACCATTATGATACTTTCCATTTTCTTTTCCCAGCTAACCAAAGGTAAGATGGGCAGTACCTGGCACTTTTGCGACCTGCAAAAACCGGACTGGACAGCTTTGGCGAATCACACGGGATTGGCTGGGCCAAGGCCTCCACCCTGGCCATGAACTTTTCTTTCTAGACCAGCGCCGGGTTACAGTTTAGATTGAGTGGGGCCCCCAAGCCTCCCCTAAGTGGTGTACAACGCAATATAATCCCGTTTCTTTTCAATTTGATTCTCCATTATTGGGGATAATATCTCTACACCATGACCCAACTGATGAGGATGTTGAGAACCGTTCTGTTCGGCTTCCCTTGGGCTGGATTGCGCTGCACACCGGGAAGGCGGGGCTTTTTTCCCGTTGCTCTTCTGGGACTGTTCCTAAACCCCAGCCAGGGTACATGGGGTTATGCTGACGGTTAATTACACAGGGTGGCTATGTAATTAGCATGTTTGTATAGCGGGGATCGCGATGCGATCATGCATCATTTGTGTGGGACGAACAAATCAGCTGATGCATTGCGGTGGGTTCTGAGGGTTGGAGTACGAGGAAACTGTTCATCATCACGATTATCCTCATCGTCAATAGTGATTCGCAGAATTGTGTTGTTGAACGCGCCGTCACAGCTCTCACAGGAGTCCTCGACTCTAGAACAAATTGACTGATTGAGCCGTTAACTTTATAGCATCTGACTGTAGCGCGGTAAACTGAAATCTAGGGGCTCAAGCCTCAAGTTTCCTTTTCATCAGTTCCTCATCCAGGTTTTTCTTTTCCGGTCCTTGTGGCTGTTTGCAGGATTTTGTTTCGTGTTTGTTGTTGGCCCCGGGAGGAAAGGTTAGCTCAGGAAATCTTATGCCAGAAAATGATCCGTGTGGCAGGCCGACAGGACTTATTTCGGTGCACTGGGCAGCTTGCCACTGATAGTGGGAGGCAGTTTCGACGACAATTGACAAAGTCAGAGCGTGGAAGGCGAGGGCAGTTTCGACGAGCAAGACAACAAAGTCTGAGCCTCCCGCTGTGATAGTGGGAGGCGAGGGCAGTTTCGACGGCAAAGACGCTAAAGCCTGAGCCTCCCACTGTGATTGTGGGAGACGAGGGCCTGCGACGACAGCGCTTGAGGAGGCATGCAAAAAATTGAAGGTTTGTAGCTTAGGCCCGCAGGATTTCATGTCAGGCCTCCGGTCCACGTCAAAGCCTCATGAACACTCACAATCGGTGCTTCCTGAGGCCCCAACCCCCTTTGATACATATTCTTGATTGCCTCTCATCCCCCCAGGAATTTATCCAGATAAGATCCTGGGGATAACCCCCTCCCTATCCTGATTTCGTGAGCATGGCAAGTTCGTGCGATTCCTGCATGCTCAGGGTCCTGAGCTGTCTCGCCCGTGGAGAGGAAGCTGTGGTACGTTCCCACTATGGTTCTACCCAAGCCGTTCGACATACTAAGTCATGGACTAGGACCAATGCAACCAAGTCTCCACCTCGACAAACCAGAGCCCCGCAGTGCTGTCAGGGGAAATGTGACCCACGACTTGCTTCTTGGCAAAATCATGGGCATCTCAGATGGGGACACGCATCCCAGGTGTGCGGGCAAGCCCTGAACCCTAAAGTGGCGCCGCCAAAGGAATTATTTGCCGCCAAAGAGACTCCACCGTCCACCTTTTTGCACACACCTGTCGGCCACGGCGGTCATGTGAGACATCTCCATGATGATTGTGACGCTACGTGTAGCAGCCGCTCTGTGGCGGCTTCATCCCCACCTGTACAACCACACGTTTGGAGACCACAGACATGGGCCATGGGCACGCACCAGGGAGCAATTGTGCTCGTCCGACCAGCACCGAGTGCTCGAGCGCACGACAGCTGTTCTTGTTGTCAGTTTCATTGAGGAAGACAGTGGGTTCCTTAGTTTTTCAGGAAGCTTGTAGGCATGAAAGCGTGACATTGGCCCAGACTTTCGGAGCATCGAGCATGGTAATTACTAGACCTATTCTCCCAAGACAATCTCGGACACATTGGATAAGGCTGAGCATAAGATTTTGCGAAGTGGTGATATGGCCTTCAACGAAGACCCAATGAGCTCTGCTCCCAGGCATATGATCAAGGCTTGATTTCCCGACGATTCTCTGGCCTTGTTTGATGTAAATCCCGTCCAAAGCAACAGAATTTGCTCCTAGGATCAGATCATGCGCAAGCTTGCAGCAGAGCCGCTGCCACCAGATTCGCAGTGCCCGAGGCTCGTTCGGATTCGTTTTGTGCTAATGAGCCATAATCTAAACTCCTTGCATTGAAGGAGGTTATTCATGGGATTCCTGTGGTAAGTTGCTTAAGAGGGATGCTAGGAGTTCAGGCTATGGCTCAGATGATTATGCTGTTGCCGACCATATATGGTTTGGCACCATGGGTCTTTCCATGGTTGGACTTAGGGTCTCGCACCAAAATACAACGTGGCATTCATGAGGGACAGGAGCGGTGAGGTTTAGTGTAACCTCACACGAATTATATTCCCCCCGATGGTAAAACTGAGACTGGAACGGGACTAGTATTATACCTAGCAGAAATGGCAGGAAGCTCTAGGAAGCTAATCCCTACGTGTGCGTAGTTAGTTTTTCTTGACATTGTTTATACAGTTCCTTGGTTGCAAAAGCTTATGGCGGCATTAACAACTTAAGACATCAAGGCAACTCCCGAATGCTAGTTGAGTTTGTTGCTGATTCCTTTAGATGCGATCCTTTAAAGCCGCCTTATGCAAACACTTCAAATCCAGGAACTCGGAAGTCAAGGGGATGCCCAACTCCAACTACAGAGTTCCTGAGGCTCTTTTACACACCTTTTTCGGAATCCCTATACCCCTATACCGTGTCAGCAGTCTAGGAAGGCCCCTCATTCTTTCGTGAACACTTCAAATGCATTGTAGAGTTAACAAAGAGTACTCGTAATGGGGCTTTATGAGGTGTATATAAGTCCTTTATATATATATATATTCCGCCAGTTAGCTGCTTTTGATTCAGTCTGCCAGGGTTGTCGACCAGAACTTATCTTTTGTTGTTAGTTGACGCTTTATGAATTGGGGAAGGGAGTAACTGATTGATGGCCTCTGGCGAGACATGGATCCGGGCTCACTTGGAATTCCCTTGGATTAACGCAACAAGCCTTGAAACCACGGACCCGTCGGCACATTCAAGGAAAGTGGGTTGCTGTTAGAGAGCTTCAATGAAATTTCTATAATATGGAAACCCTGTTATTAACTATGTACTGAATTCTGGTAATGTAATGCAAGTTCCCTAACACCAACCCAGGAAAGGCTATGTCGTGGGCGCGGCATGGGTGGAAAGAGCTGTGCCTTTGGCTGAAAAGGCAGAGAATTCTCCAGGTGACCAGCGCCGGTGCCACAGGAGCTGCTACCCATACCCTAAGGCTCCATGTAGGTACTATTTATAGGGTTTAGGGCCCAATGTAGGTATTATTTATAGACTTAGAGCCCCAGGGATAGTCTTAAGCCGTAGAGGCCAGGCGTCGTCCTTCGTAGCCGCATGCACTGAAGGTGCGCTTTGCCGACCTTCGGGAAGAATTTCGCTGCGGCAAGGCCTGAACCCTTCGTTCAGAACATTTTAGAACCCATCACCAGCCTCAACCCTCCAGACCAGATCAGAGTCTCATCAGGGCGGCGGAAAAGGGGTAACTTTCAATCAGCGAAGAGCTTGCAGGGGCTGCTGGGTTATTCTCGGAAACTATGAGTCTAGGCAATTATGTAATGGCTAGGTTCAGAAACTGCGCCCTGAATCGCCTGATCGCAAACAAACCTGATTCAGGCTAAGCCTCGTAGTCTAGAAACTAAGAACCTCTGATTCCCTCTGGTTCCGAATCTAGAACCTTTGAGTGGGCTATGACAATCTGATTCGGAAACTGACTCCTGGCTTCTGAGCTGAACTACCCGGTGCCCCCACAACCATCAAACTGTCTGAATCAGGTAGATAAGTTTCGGAAGCGTGGACTGTTGGTTTCTGAATCCGGTTTCTTCCTAGCAGGACACCCTGTTGATACTGCTACTAACTATTACTATTATTCTCATTAATGTTGTTTATATTGTTCTAATACTGTTACTACTGTTGTTCTTAGTGTTGTTACAGTAGTTTTGTTACTAATATTATTGCTATGATTATGGATATTGTTCGTATTCTTATGATCAACAATTAACAAATGCAGCCACCTTTGCTTATTTCCGGCCAGGAGTGCGATGGCAAGGAGCCCAGCCAATTCCAGGAGTATTATCGTTACTGTTTTTGGGTACAACTGCTATTATTGATACAGAGAGAGTATTGGATTGGAGATGGGGGTATATATAGGGGTTATATCGGGGTGGATATATAGGGGTATATACAGAGGTATATCTAATGGGTATATATAGGGGCTATATTGGGGTTATTTTGCGCTTGTGATGAATTTTTGTTGATGTCATCGCTGCAAACACTACCCGGGAACGGTCATGGGCCAGCTTCGGCGTCCTCAATCTTGGCAGTTTGATCTTTGCTTACGCTCTTGCTTTCCTGCTTGCGGTTTGGTGCGAGTACCCAGTTCGTTTTTGATGGCGATGCTACTTACCGACCGAGGTCCTGGCAATGATCTACGGCATGTGGACTCCTGCACATTCAGCCGTGAGTCCCGGATTGGGTCAGCCAGCGGTACCTTTCAAGCGTTGAGTGAGAAACCCAGCAAAACATGTTATCTGTGAGTACGGAGTCAACTTGAAGAAGGCGGCAAGGCACGCAACTCTCGTCCCTCAATTGTTTCTTGTTGCTTTTGTGGGGCCAAGCTTCTACCTGATGAGTAAGGCGGCTTGGCTGCATGGAACAGCTAACATATTTGTCTCTGCGTTCAGCCTCAACACGGTTCCAGAGCTCTGCAGTACATTGCAGTAAGGACGGAACACAGCAGAAGCTGGTTGCCAAGCGCTTGCCTTGCCGAGGCCCGCACGCCGGCGGACCCATTTGCAACATACTCTCCGCTGCGCGCCAGGGCTTGAACAAAGCGGTCAGTGCAATCAATCTTCAGATGCCTGATGCCAATGGGCAGCGGAAAACTTTATGTGGTTGCTCGTACATTGGATCCGGATCCGTATAGGTTTGTTCCCTTGTGCTCTGTATACGTAAGCGTCTGCAAAGCTCGCAGAGATTGATGTTTTGCAAAAGCTTTGGTCGAGCTTGGAGGTTTTGCAGCGCTCTAGTTTGTATACACACACAGCTCTTGGTGCGCAACATTGCACAGGTTTGGTTCGGAAGCAGCGCCGCATAAGCAAGGCACAGACGAGAGTAAGCTCTAGCAAGAGTCCGCGCAGGTTCCTTACTATGAACATCTGCGTTGAGAAGAACGCGTTACATAGCTCAATGTGCCTTCATGGTCTCCATGGTGTCGAATCAGCCTAGGCTGCGCCTGAAGACACCCGTGCCCTGTGCTGGTGAGATTGGCTGCTGGTACCTTGGCTCAGGGACAGAGTCTGGTTGAGGTTGCTTTGAAGGGTTCTGTAGTAAAGACCGCAGTTCTTGGATGAAGTCAGGAAGATTCAGGAAGCCTCTTGCGCGCAAGGTGGCCTCAGGCAAGTAGATTTTTCTAAGACAGCGAGCTGTCACTTTCCTAGCGTCCATAACACATCGTCGTCGAATTCTGCGCTGACCAGCACTGAGTGTGACAGTATCCGGCAAGGAAAGGTCCCTGCAGGCCAAGCTTGTTCCGTCTTTTTGTAGGGAGCATTGCTCAAACTGCTCCGGAGTACGGCCCAGTGACTTAACCCACAAATTGTGTGCCAGCTCATGCGTGCCGAGGGTGAACAATTCTGGTTGAGGGTTTGCGACAGGCGCCTGCCCGAGTCTGTTCGGGAGAAAGTGGCTGCACAGCTGGATGGCATAGACATCAAGCTTTTTCGCGAGGCCACTTGGGACGTGCGCTGGGATGTTGAAGGATCATGCAGCTGTTTTCATCAGGGCCAGTCAGGTGCTTAGTCCCTGGAATCATCTCACCCGATATAACAATACACCTCCCACTCCCTTCACAAAAAGATATTCCTCCTAATGTCTTCTCCTCGTAGCCAAATTAGGTATATATATATATATGTGGATGTGCATTAGGAATAAAGAAATCTGTGTATGTATGTGTATACATATATATATATATATCTACTGTATACATTTAAATATATATATTTGACATATATATATATATATATCTATGTCTTGGGTGGAGGGTATCCTTGAATGGGGCAGGGCATCAGTCCTTAGAGTCGTGAGGCCAAGGAGTCGCTGCCTCGACCTTGGCCTCTCTCCTGGGACCCCACGCTGCCTCGGGAGGCAGTGCGCTGGCACCGAAACCCGGCTTAATACAGGGGCCTACATAATTACCAATATCATATACAGGGATTATATAGGGATTATAAAGGGATGAAGGAAAAGAAAATGGAAACAACTATTTTATAATATTAGCCTACATACCCTGAGGGTCCAAGGACCCAAATAATAGGGTGTTAGGGCCCAAATACTATACTACTCATGGTATTTGGGTTTAGGGACAATTACCAATATCATAAAGGGTTATATAGGGATTCTATTGGGATAATGGAAAAAGAAAATGGAAACTACTATGTTATGATATTAGCTGAGGGCAGTAGGGTTGTTGTTCGAATCATGGGCCCTTTTCTGGTTATAGATTATGTTACGGCATCTAGTATTTGGGGGGGTACCAAATTGGGACCCTAACTTTTTGGGAACTACCCAGTAGTTGGAGGTAAAGATGCTTAAGCGTATGTTAAGCAGTCAGAGTGGCTTAAGACATAACCAGCAGCTTCTGGAAGTTCGAGCTGTGAGTGTTCAATGTTCAAAGTTTTCAGTTGGTTTGGGCGAAGGGGCGACGCCTGCTGTACGGTTCATGCTCCTGGAGTCATGATGCAGGGCCAGGCCATGGGGCCGGTCCCCAGAATATGTTGTTTTAATTATCATGGACGATAATCCCTGTATCTTCCCAATAAACCCATGAAAATTCTTTCAGTATGTTCTGTATAGGGCCCCTGAATTTATTCCAGAAGTATTTCAGTTATTGGCGCAATTCATGGGAACGAGATGGGATGCACCACAGTCACACAGTCTTGGTGTCACTGTGTACCAGAGACCAGGAATTGTACACAGGTAGGAGATGAAGGGTCAGGCCCCGCAAGCTGTCCCTGCCAGGACCCGTCAGCGCACAAATGTGAGTAAGTTGTTAAGGAAGTCTTACTGGGATGTGGTGGGGGAGCTCCGTTGGAGCAGCTCAGCAGCCAACTCCCTGCTGGCCCCTCACATAATGTGTAGACGGGCAAGCAAGCAAGATTGCAGGGCATGTCCGGGAGTGACCTCATCGCTGCTGCAGATTTCTCATGCACATCCCACATCTGATCATCAAAGCCTAAGCCAGCCATTTGACGTGTTATTGGCTTGCCCAGGAGACATGCTGCCAGAGCGTGGAACAAGCAAGGGAAAGAGCGGACAGCCAAATTTGCCCGCTGACGGAGGTCCCGTGGTAGCTGAGAAGCTTCAAGTCTCTGGGGGCCACCGATTGTATCCAGGGCTTCTTCAGGGGAGGGGCAGAGAATTGGAGAGTACTATGTAATGGGAATATGAGGGCAACATAAGGGTGGCATTGGGACGTCAGGGAGCGCGAGAGAGAGAGAGACATGTGTATATATATATATGTAGATATATATATATACACATAGAGAGAGACTATGTTGGGAACATATTACAAAAAATATATGTATATACATATAGCATCTGTATTTGTCCTGGATTGTAAGTATGGCTGGTATTTTTGAAGTTGCCTGCTTGGGGTGTTGTGGGATTGTGCACAGAGATTGGTATGTAAGGAGTTTATAGGGTCTAGGCTTCCAGAGAGTACGGGGCCTGTTGGTGTCTTGGGATCCCCTTGTTGATGGCAAAACACAACCTAAACCCTAAGAAGGTAGTGAGCTGGAGGCGGGCTCTCTACGTAGATTTCTAGGGTGTTGGGTTAGGGTTTAGAGGTTGAGGGGTTTAGGGGGTTTTTCATAATCCCTAGAAACACAAGATCACAGTTTCCATCTCCTTGTCCATGTTCTTTTCCTCTTGATTCCCCATTCTGGTGGTGTGAGGGCAGATCTTCTGACAATTGATATTAGCAGCACTATTGCCATCACTAATTATTGCTGGTGTTGGTATTGTTGATCTCATTATTGTTATTATTGTGACTAGCGGGAAAGACTGCAGTAGCATTCTGCAGCCCTAGATTATGTTTCCCCTCATAACCAAAAAAGGTGATGAAAGGGCTTCTACTGTAAGAGTGCCGAACCGATTTCCTGGGATAGTTCGGCAAAATTATGGATCATTCTCCCCTCGTATTCCCTATACGAACAATCTATCTCACACTTAAAATGCTGTATTGGTCCCTTACTTGGACAGGATATAATCCCTATACACTAGCTGTATAGTTCAAGTTTCCATGTCATTGTTCATGTGACGTTCCCTTCGATTCTCAGGATAAGATCCCTTGACAGAAGCAATATGTGTGCTGTAGTCTAAACCCCTAGCATCCCCCTTAATAACCCCTGTAATGCTCCCCTATATAACCCCCCTACTGGGTTTGGACTATAGCTCATGTGAGCAACTCATCAGGGACATCAAAGAGCTCAACGCTACGGGACTTCTTCCGGACGCAGGCGCTACGCTAGCAGAATTTTCCAAAGTGGTGACACGAAGGCAGCGCCCACCCCCCTCCCCTTTTCGGAAGAAGTTCAGATTGTCTTGAAAGAAACCGCCGGCTAACACGTGTGACGATTTCCGTGGATGTCACCTTCTGCTTGGCTCTTGTAATTTGCATGGGCATCTCAAACTATTTTTGAAAGCAGTCCGATTTCTTTGCTTAGGTGTGTCTTTTGCAAGGCCTATAATTTGGGTGGTCTGGGGGCGTCGCAGATTCACGGTGCCCCTGATTTAGGACGTGTGTAATTGCTATTATAGAAGGCTCGATCTGGCGCAAAGGGGCTGCTTTTTTGGGCGTGTGCGGCAAGCATTGTGCCTATCCAAATGAAGGTACGGAGGTAGAGAAAGAGCCCTTGCGCTTTATTAGCTAAAGCCGTGTTGGCTACTTGGAAGTTGACAGGGCTTGTATTCATGCGCAGGCCAAATTTTTAAAATGCACGTGGAATCTCATTAACCCTAAGTGTTTCGTGGATAAGCCAGGTCGATAAGCCGGGTCTGGCCAGCCTTATGGAAGTGAGGGCTCCACGGGACGTCTATGTAGCCATAATCTGCAGTTTCTTCATGGGCAAATATGGGGTAGTTAACTTTTTTTTTACGAATCGTAATACTATCGTAGTAAGAGTAATCGTGTTCATCATAGTAAGAACAGTCTAGAAGAAAGATGTGCAAGATGCTCCGGCTTGATGCGGCCTTGCCGCTGAGGACCTTGAGCTGTCCTGCTTGCAAGTGTGAAGACTTAGGGGGATCAAACACACGCCCTAAACGGGAGGTTCCGAAAACAAGTAGAGCGGCACCGGTGATACTGCAGCGGCCGTCATGCAAATGCGTGTAGCAGTGGCGCGAAGGGAAGGCGCGTGGAAGGGCTAGAAAGTGCGGGGAAGCCAGGCGTAAGGTGATCACTTGCTTCGTGCTGAAATTTTGCAAAGGTGGACAGCATCAGACCCCTCCAACCTCAAGAGAACAATCAGAGTCATCAGAGTGATGCCAGGGACGGTAAGCTCTTGCGGACGCTGCCGTGTCAGGCTAAAGAGGCGCCGGCCCAAGAAAGTGGCGGGAATGTGAAGAGGGCGAAGAGGCCTGCGGTCAGTGAAGCAAAGCCGTATAATCGGTGTTTTCTAGCAGTGTCTGCTTCCGCTTCGAATCAGCAGTTCATCCGATGACTCCCGAGGACGCGCCTTACGGGTCAGCTTGAGTTCCTTTGAAAGTAGATTCCCAATGCATGCATGGCAGAGCTGCTTACGCATCGCGGCACCAGTTCTGGGGCTTCACGATTCGAGACGCTTACCTCTGGTTCGCAGGTGATGACGTCATGCATCCTTACAGTAGTCCCCATATACTAGTTTCCATTGTCTTTTTGGTTCCTTCTTTCCCTGCTTTGCAGAGGTAAGGAAATGAGGGGGTGTGCGGGTGCGGCCCCTGAAGCCCTACACTTGAACCCCAGACCCCTAGACCCTAGGCGCCCAAAACCAGAAACCCCTACCCTGAACCCTAAAATCCCTAAACCCTAAAACCCCAAATCCCTAAACCCTCAAACCCCTAAACCCTAAAACCCTGAAACCGCAAAACCCTACACCGTAAATCAGCCATTTCAGGCAGGCGACATTGTCCCAAACAGTTGACCGACAGCCAGGTGTGGGCCTTAGTGGAGGTTTCAGGGCTCTAGGGAGGTTTCAAAAATATACACAGATTTTTAGGGTTTAGGGTTTAGGTTTGGCACTATTTGGGGATCATACGTGGGATTATATGTCTACACAGGGACTACTTTGGGATAGTTGCCAACCAGTTCTAGAGGCTGCAGACAGCGCAGGCCTGAAGCAGCTTCTGCTGCAACAGTCCCGTCCAGAGCATTCTGATCCCCTGTTAGCCCTCCTGTCCTGCCTACATGGGTTTCCATAACTTCGGGATCCCTGTTTGGGGGTACCTATGATAATAAGTCTCATCACATATTGGGGTCTATAGTAAGGTTTCCTGTTTGTGAAAATAGCCATATGAAGGCGCTTTTGGATGCCGAATGTACCCAACAGGTGGACAGGAGCATTGGCAGAGCTTGCAACAGAAGGCCATCACTAGCCAAGCCCGAGAGCATTTGATGTGATGCGCGCGAGGCTGCTCCATCGTCACTATTGACCTTGACAGTCCGGAGCCCGCGTGTCAGCAGGGAGAAGAAAAGAGAAGAAGCGCCTGGAAGCCCGCGAATGCTTCGCAAGCTTCAACTCAGCCTCCATTCAGTTTCTTGCTTCAAAGCTTGTGGCTTGGCTTTCTCCTTCTGGCTAGCAGAGCAATTGGCTGAAGCCACTTCTGTCTCAAGATCTCGGCTTGTGATAAGCTCAGTAGCTTGAAGTTGCGTGGCCATGCCAGCCGCAAAGGCGTTTTGCGGCATTCTTCAAAGCTGAGAAGCCATGCGTTCTACTCACTTAGCATACTTTGTGGGCCATTTGCATTTTGCCAGCTTTGCGGCAGGGTGACAAGAACAGATTGCGTCGGAGGAAGATGGAGGCAGGTGTTTGGCCATAGTGTGTCTAATGCCCTGCCATTGCCTGCTGTTTGTTGTCATGCTCAGGCACGAGCAATTGCAGAGGCAAAGTTGGCCGCTGAGGCTTGCGAGTTTCTGAGGTCTACTGCAGGCATTTGCTGCGCAAGTGCTTCGCTGGTGGCACTTCAGGAGTATGAGCTTGAGTTGTTCAAAAGATTCATTGCGCCGGAGCGCCTCAGTCCATTGTTATTAAGGCTACGCACCAGTGGGTGAAGATCAGACGGTCGACCAATAACTTTGAATTTTGATGTGACTTTTCAACATGCATTGCATCTTGAATTATAGAA
Source organism: Symbiodinium pilosum (assembly GCA_905231905.1). Classification (NCBI taxonomy): domain Eukaryota; class Dinophyceae; order Suessiales; family Symbiodiniaceae; genus Symbiodinium; species Symbiodinium pilosum. Next base: position 86,738 of record CAJNIZ010013536.1, read on the forward strand.
TGTCTGCAATGAGTCGGAGTTGCCAAGCCGACAGCCCAAGCCGCACCCATGACATTGCCGTGGACATATGGCTTGCGCGCATACGATTTCGCTGATTGCGCAGTGGCTAATCTCGACGCAGGTAGCGGCTAGGCGTCGGTCTCCACCGGCTGTCATGCGCTCACGTGCGAATTGCCGGTAATGGTTAGCAGGGACTAGCGCAGTTGCTCAGGACTTGCCGACGCTCCTAAAGAAGCCTGGCGTGGACACAGCAAAGAAGGCGGGGTGGGAATGGCTTCATGGCCCCGAGTTGGCATCAGCAGCTCACCCGTGATTCAGCAAAATCAAATGAAAGCCGTCACAGCAGACATTGAAATACAAGAGTAAGAACATGCGAAAGCGACTAAAAAGCTACAGAAAATCCGCTGTGGTGTGTTTTACACATTTTCGGCGGCCACTTTCTTGTTCAGCTGTGTCTCAGCTTGTGAACAGCCAAGACCTTAGGCCTGGAGAAATGAGGGCCCGTGGGACCCAAATAATAGCTTTTCTCAAAGACAATGTTGCAAAAGAGCAGAACAAGTTGAGAACCGCTGCCCCAAAGATAGCCATAGGATGAAATGGGCTTTCCCTAACAAATTCTAAGGGAAAGCTCCAAAAACAAGGTGGACAAAAAGGTAGGACCAGGATGGTGGAAAGATGCCAAGAAGACGCTGAAACGCGTTGCTGGCAGCTCCCAGATTTGGAGTTGTTTTCCAGGTTCACAGGGGTAGATTTGAATGTCTTTGTTTCATTGAAAGGCCTATACCGCCCATAATCCCTATAGAGCCCTACTCTTTACAGGCCTCCAACCTTCCCTACATTAGGAGGATTCAGCTTCTAGGCAGCTTTTATCTACCTTCGCAGTGCTGTCAAATGCAGGACCATCTTGTTCTCTAATCATTGAACTTTCTAACGCTAAGCCTGTGAGTGTAGCTTCATGGTAAGTTCTGGCACAACCCACTAGCGGTATGTTTCGAAACAGGATCTCGTCTCTAGTTTTGTGCTGAGGCCCAGTCTTTTTGATATCCTTTGCATAAGTACGTTGTTGCCGGCATACGAAAGAGTATGGATGCATCTATAATCCTCTGCTTTGGCATCTATCTTGAGTTCGGGTTGTATAGGATGTTCTCCCAGTTGGACACATGGTACGATCAGCCATTGTCGTGCCGATTTTACATGCCTAAGTGTTTCCTAACTGAGTGTTTTGTTCTTGCCGCGCAAGGTCATGCAGCATGAACAACAAACTAAAAATCTAGTTTCTGAAAAGATCTCCTAGCAGTCCAAAGTCCAGACGCTTGAAACAGATGCGTGCAGACACATCTTCTAGGAATTCAGAGACATAGGCGATGAGTTCAGGATTTTCTGAGTTAGGGAAATCGGGAAATCTCACCGATTGTCAGGAAGATGCTGGCCATGGTGCAGTGCTGGAGACCATGGCGGAGGAGAAGGCGCGTCACGGCCAGTGACAGGCTGGTTCAGATTAGGAATGACATCTTGAAGCTGACTGAAAAGCATGGCATGAGCATAGCAACATTCAATGCGTGGTCCAATGGGCGCAGATGCTTCAGAAAGTTCTAAAACCAATAACCTAGCCGGTTCCACGTAATGATTTCCATATTGGAGCGCACTATATCCTGGCCAACAGGTAGACACCACGACGGTGACAGCTGCCACAGCAGCAGAGGAGGCAACCTTCAATCAGAGATATATCCAGACCGTGCAATTCCTAACAAACCGTATGCTTGTCAACTAGTCTTGTGTGTGTGTGTCTGTCTGTCTGATAATATCAATACCTGTACTGAGAACAGTAAGAGGACTAGGGCGATGATGGTTCCGTGCCTGTGACAGCACTTGGAGAAGCAAAAATCTTTGCCTTTGAGTATGCCTTTGCTTATTCTGCCTGTTACCTCGCGAAAGCTCCTACATGTGCGATTCCCTTTCCGCATGCTGGCAACTCTTGCCAACTTGGGGACATGCCCAGACAACAGCTCGGACCCAAGTCACTCCTGCCAAGCACCCAGCCTGGACCAACTCCCCAAAGTTGACCCTAAAGCCTAAAACGCTACATATACGCTAAACCGTGCTTCCCAAAGATTCACAGATAATGTGGCAGAGGTTTTTGCGACCTTCACTTCGCCACGTCCCCCGCCAAAGTCAAATGTGGTCCAAGCCATGATCCTGATGTAATGGGTTTCGAAAGTTTGGAGTGGGTTTTCGACGTTGGGTCTTGCCTCTGAAAAATCTCGGATCTAGTTTGATTCTCCTACTGCTGGTCATACGAATCCTATTGAGCACAAGTACTTGAAACTGCCAGGCATTTGTCATCGAGGAGCTGGCTGTGCCTGTGAAATACTACGCCCATAGCTAAGTGATGTTTAGATAGATATAAAAATTTATGCAGTATAGCATGTAAGTACACACACGGAGGTCAGCAATGTCCCTTGAATGCTTTCCTCAAATGTTCTGTTAATCCCGGTTGAACTTGAGGCGCCTAAAGTTTGAGACATATTCGATACTACCCTATTTCCTAGATTTCGCAACTGTACGAGGCATTTAGGGTTTAGGACTTGTAGGGTGAATGGATGCGAGTTTATGGTGCAGTTTCCAGTTGATATCTTCTCCTGCTTATGCGATTCTTGTGCTTACTTGGCGAGCAAGGAGTGAAGGAATGGATACTTTTTGTACCCGCTAATATGGCCCCCAATAAAAATCAAGATAGGGTACTTAGATTCTTTTCCATTCCTTCATTCCCTACTGACCAGAGGAAAGTTACAGTGTCTCCAGAGCCTGAAACCTTCCAGATGTTCTTTTCCATTTGACACTCCATGGTTGGCTTCAATATCCGTATAGAACCCTTGTATACCGTAGACACCCTAAACTGCCCTAAACCCTAAATGGTCGTTTTCCATGGTGTTTTCCAGTATCCCTCACAGCCCTAACACATGCAACGCAACATGCATCCTGTTGGCAGTAGTTTCCGTGTTCTGGTCCATCATCCGTAGAGTACACCCTAAACACCTAAACCCTAAAACCCCGAAACCCTAAAACCCCACAACACCAAAACCCCAAAAGCCTAAAATTCTAAACAACCCTAAGCCGTGGGGCAGATTCAGGCCATGACCAGAGCAGCCCGTGCGTCCTAGGCTTACTGATCAGGCCCATCAGGGATTTTTTTTGGTTTTGGGGTTTAGGGGTTTGGGGATTGTAGGGTTTTAGGTTTTGGGGGTTTCAGGGCTCCAGGGTTTTGAGTTTGAGGGTTTAGGGATGAGGGCGAGGAATTGGGGTGTGACAGAGAATGTATTCTCCAGTAGGGTACTAATCAAGTCTTCCTTTCTTCCGTCTTACGCTGAAGGGACTTAGGGTTTCTAATACATGTCCCTGTGACCCCCCATTATCCCTAAACCCTATTTATCCCTAGATACTATCCCCTTAATCGGACCATTGCATCTGTAGTTCCTTAGGCCGATAAACTGCAAACTGAGAAACCCTAAAGCCTTGTGCCAGGATGAAGATGAAGAGCAAGGCGAGCATATGCCAAAGGCTCAGACAAGAGATGATGCCAGCAATCGAGTAGCATGGGTAGCAATGTGCAGCGCATGCAGATACAAGCAGGTTCAAGTATGTGGCGGCCCAGATGAATGCAAGACTTCCCCGCTTTCATTCCATCAGGGTGCATGTATGAGGTTTCACCAAGCCCATCCCCTTGATCCAGGCTTTTCAGAGTTTGGGCGTCTCACTCCAACGGAAATCACCTGAAGTCTTCCAAAGGACAGGCACCTTAAAGTCTGTGCCTTGGGCTGAAGGATTTGCAAAATGTTGTTTGGGCAGGAGGCCGGAGCATATTCCAATTGTAGGATGTACCGAACCGGTGCCATCGCGACGACCAGAGCCAGTTTTCAGTGGCAGCGCTGTGCCAAAAAAACAGGGCTGCTCACATCCGCGCTATCCCGTGCCTTGAAACTGATCGGCCATGAAGACTGTGGGTGCACACCTGGTCCCAATGAAGAATGTACCAACTTCAGAAGAGCTAAGTCGGATAATATTCAAATCGTATGCAACAAGTATACCTACGATCATAGATTTTGCCAGAGCTTCGCAACATGTACCTATGAGATCATACGTCAGCAAGGCATGGCGACCTAGAAAAGCAGCTCTCCTGATCGCAGCTTTTGGCCAAAGTGCCAAAGATCCTTGTGCCCTGATCATGTTTCACACGATGGCCGATCTTGCCACGATTGCCCGCGGCTTACATAAAAATCATTGAAATGTCAGCGCACTCTTGGACTGGAGGAGAGAAAGAAAGACAGACAGAGACAGCGAGGAGAGAGAGAGAGAGAGAGGGAGAGAGAGAGAGCGAGGGCTGTGACACTTGATGTTTCACGTTCCAGTCGAGTGGGAGAGAGCATCAATGAAGGGCTACAAAGAGGTATGGAAAGTCATTAATCCGGGTGCCTGAGTTTTTTGTAGCCCCAATTGATCGGTATCTCGATCCTCCTGGGCGTGACCACGCGTGGACGGACATGGGGGCTCACGCAGTACCCTGAACGGCTGTAGGGCCCCCTTCAGCCCGCAGAAGAAGAAGACAGAGCAGCTTGTAGAAGAAGAAGAGATACAGACAGAGAGGCGGAGAGACTGAGAGAGAAGGAGCGTGGTTTCTGCCTCGCAGGCATCAACGAGAAGTTATCTGGCCACTGAATTGCGCATTGCATCCAAGATCCCTAACGACGGTCGATTGGGATGTCAGTCCACAACCCTTAGATCTAATGACGTCTGCATGCATGAATTCCCAAAGCACATGGTTCTAAGATTGTCGTTGTCGCTTCGCCGATTGCATGGTATTTTTCAGTGCAGGAGCATGACATCCTCATGCTGTGATTGACAGTTTAAAGTGCATGTGCCCGACATGGTGACCTGCTGAACTATTTGCTTGAGTGATCCCAGAAGCTTGCTCAGCTTTCTGTTGGATGCTGATGTTCGGTGCGCACGCCTGGAGTTAGAATTGTTGGTTGAGGGCTCAGGCTTCAACATTTTAGGTTTTGGGGTTGGGCATGTAAGTTCAGGTTCCATGGGTGCAAGGGGTTTCATTACCCCGCGTCCCGTCCCCTAGCGGACACGGAGGTGAGCCACACAGCTCAAGTGTCACATTGAAACAGACCTAAGGAAAATCCCAAACCCCAATCCAGAAACCTTCATCCCCCTAAACTTGACCCCAGCTTAATCCCTAAGCCCTAAACCCCAGCCTTGAACCCTAAGTCCTGTGCTTGGTAAGGCTTCTGGCGCTTCGGCATCCTCAAGATCCTCAAGGAGGAGCTCATATAGTATATTTTGCCCCCCAGCCGTCTTCTAGTTAGAATAGGCAAACGCAGGTGTCCTAAACGTGCCAAAGGCTTAAAAAGTGCGAAGATGCGCGCAATCAAGAGTTTGTGGCCGTTACCAGGACACGAGGACATGCAGGCTGCAAGCACGTCTTCCTGTTGGCGTTTTCCTGTGCAGGTGACGCTATGCAGCTTGTAGGGGGATCATCGCTTGAAGGCCCAGGGGACTTAGTAAGTAGGTTATACATGCGTTATCAATGTCCGACCCCAAGTCGGTACTCAGAACTCCATTTATAATCCTCACGTAGTCCCCTGGGCCTCTAAGGAATCACTTCCAGCTAGTTAATCATTAACAGCAATGAATATTCACGCTGGTCTATGATGTTGCGGAGTGTTATGTTTAGGGTGTGGAGGGAGGCTTGTTATTCGGGAGCCGAACGCGACTTGGGGGCTCACCTGCTCATACCACCACGATTATGATCTGCTGATGTTCCTGCTTTACTTCCCTCCTCTTCGCATGAAATGAGGGAATGGACACGAAAACGGAACTAATTGGGTGCGGGCGCATAGGTCGCCCTGTTGCTTTCTGGAGGTAAAAGTGGCACGAAACCTAGGTTTTAGCCTGGTTTTGAGAAAAAACAGGGTTGTTGGACGTTTAGGAAACTATTGCAGTCAGGACAACATTTCACTATGTCTGGGCCTTGCATATCCAGAATTGAGCAGGGAACCAGCAGCTAGTTGTTGATCCTGTGGAACAGGTCGGACAAGCTGCGCAGGCAGCGACACGGCGAGCGCAAGTAAGGTTTGGTCATGGAGGCTCTGGTGACCGCATGCTCTTGGAACCCGAGGTTTGGTCATGGAGGCTCCGGTGACCGTATGCACGTCGAATCCGAGCGCAATTATGGTTTGGTCATGAATGCTCTGGTGCGCGTACGCGCTTGGAACACGAACGGAATTCGATGGCCAAGGTAAACCGAAAAGCTGGACAACTGCAAAACACAGAGACGATCTGACCAAGGCACAACAAAGAAGGATTCTCCTCAACAGGGAATGTGGAAAGGCCCTGCAGTTCGGCTGGCAGCAACACGCCTGACAGCCGCAGGATGATTACTGTCGACAGTGTCAAAGGGAGCCATTTCAGCATCATGCTGTGCTGACTGTGCTAGATTAAGGCGGACTCGGGAGGCGGCACGAGAAAAGGATGAAACTATCTCCCCCCTTCCCCCTCCCCCCTCCCCGCAGCAGTACGCTGAACATGCATGCGAGGCCCGCGGAAAAACCCTGAAGAGGCTCAAAACCTTGCAAAAACCATGTGACGAGGCTCAAAAACCTGCACAACCACAGGGCGACTGTCGCGCCCGCCACCAACTAATTACTGGGGACTAGATAGGCGCATTCTTGCTAACTTGAGATAAGTTTAGTAGTTACCTGGTTATAACGGTTATAACTATTTTTCTTCCGTGAGAGAGAGCATTACCGCTTTTTCCATGAAGATTGCGAGGACCGTCTTCAGAACTTCCATATGGGACTGTGTCAGAGCAATGTCAGAATGATCCCCTAAACCTTAAGCCCTAAACCCTGATACCCAAGCTGAACCCAATCTCCTTCTAGTCCCTCTTTCCGTGAGGTTTCTCATTTGCCCTCTGGAGAACCCACATATGTTGCCCTGGTCACCCTGTCACTCAACTCACATGTTATTGTGAAGCATATTGCTTTTAAACCAGATTATGGATGTTAGTCCCCTCCCCTAAACAATGTCAAGCCTTCCACCTCCATGATAATCAGTGTGCCTGATATAGTACCACCCTATATGAAGAGAAATCGTAACCCTCCTCAAACCCTCTATAAGCATACATACCACCTCAGCAATAGTATGTAAGATTTATGATGAGGGGGTGCGGGTTTCACTATTACGGGAGGTGAGGACATGTGAAGTAGGAAGTCGTTATTGGGTTTGCTGAGTGCATCCATCATTTCCTGGGAATACTGGTGATTGTATAGTTCGAATCCTGCCACAAAAAGCCGGAGTCACAAAGTAGATGCCATAAACACGCAAGCGTACACCCTAAACCATAAACAGAGCGTGCAAAAAGCATCCGTGTGGGGTGGGAGGACTTCTCCGCGCTGAGAGGGCACGCTCTGTGGTCCGCGGTTTAACGTTCAAGGTGCATCCGCTACAACATTTGAAAAAGTTGGATGCGTACAGTCATACCTGCGGTTTTGGATTTTGGGTTTTGCTTGCTGTTTTTTGTATAATCCATAAGCCCCATTTTCCCGTGATCGCAGCTAAGCATCAGCAAGTTTAGGGTCGGCATGTTTCACCTCCCACATCCTGCCGTCGACTGCCTGCAAAATCTCTTTTGCGTACGGCGCTGAATTCTTTTGAGGTTACTGCAGAGTGCTGAATGTTGAGCAGCAGTATTCTCGTATGATCCTTGTGGAGCTGCAAGTAGACGTACCCCAAACGAAAATTCTAGTTAGATAGGCTCCTACATGACGTGTATTGAGACGAGCTGGCGAGAAACTTGGAGGTTCAGGGGGACCTAGTAAGCATACTATAACGCTCTTAATCCGAGCACTTCATTAATCAAAGGGACCATATTTCAAGATTTTGTTGGGTAGAATTAGGCTCCAAAGACTACGTACAAAATTAGGTGGCTGTTCGTATGGGGAAGAGGGGCTAGATTTAAAGCAAATTTTGGGGGACCCAATCCTGATACTGGATATATTCAATACATTCCTATGCATTTTGTAAGTAATAGGAATCCAAGAGCCCCGATGACGCAGGAATGCATTCCTATTGTTTGTTATTTGAGTTCCAGGAGCCCCAATCATTCTTTTAATCTGGCAAACCCCATTCCTTATTCTGGCTTTGGGCGGCCCCCCCCCCTCTCCCCCCCCCCCTCCCAAAAAAAATAAACAAGTTCTAGGCTTAAGCCACATCATAAAGCCAGCCATTGCTACTAAATTGCTATAAGTCACCCTGACCCTCCAAGGACCTAAGGACATTCTGCAGCGGTCACGCGAAGCATGTCAAGCCTGGAAGGGGATGAAACAATTCTTTGACGCCTTATATTCGTGGGGACCCGAGTCTTGGTAAAAATCAAAGTGATAATCACAGATGCATGGATGTTGATGTGCCCAAGCAATTTCAATCAAGTGAAGCTCATTTAGCCACAAGGGCTGTGACCAATAATCTCGAGGGCCATGGAGGCTTGGCTTGAGGGCTTGAGGGTATTGGGCTTGGGGTTTTGTTGGGTTTCAGGGGTTTAAGATTCTTGGTGTTGGCTTTGTTTCAGGCTTGATGGTTTGGACAAGAGCTCAGGCAATCTAAGTACTGGAAGATTTGCTCCATCACCAGTGCGTCTTTGGTCAAGTGCCCTGGAGGATGCTAGCACGCTCTTGTCCAAAATTGAAGTGGATGAGTTCACCGTCACGGAGGTGAAGAATGGTTTCGAGACCATTGAGAAGAGGTTCGGTGGGGCCAAGGAAGCCGGGGACGAGTTCTTTGGCAAGTTGAAGGCTGGGTTGTTTCAAGGAATTAGGGGGTATTGTGCTCTCTGAGTACCAGGATGCGGAGATTATATTCGCTACTGTATATCTATATATTATGGTAATTTAAGCCCTCAACAACAACGCAGTAGGTCGCCATGCCGAAGACAGCGGGTATGCTGAAGAGGTCCAGCACGGTGTGGCACCTTTGGACCGACTTGATCGCTTGCTTGAATCAGCCCGCGGTGGTGCAAAAGCGCTTGGAATACATCGCGCTCCGCCATATGGGGGCCGAAGTGACCCCGGCAGATGTGGACATTTTCAAGTCGATCATGATGGAGATGTGTGCAGCAAAGCTGGGTGGGCTGATGACTCCGGAGTTTCAGTTCGGGGTGGCCCAAATCTGCACGGCCGTTGGCCTGTCCTTGGCCAACACATTCGCGCACTATGCAGCCCGTTTGAAGCTCCTCACGTCCTGCTGGGCAACCATCCAGGTCACTGATGACGACGAGGCTAAAGAAGAGGAGGAGGTGCAGGATGAGTCCGAGGACAAGGAGCAAGAGCACAAGGAGCACCACGATGGCAACAACAATGGTCCACAGTCACCGAAAGGCAACGAAGACCCCGAGCTGGGAACAGAGAAGGCCGAGAAGGAACGCCATGACAAGTGGGCCGTGAACTCCAAGATGAATATCCCCAAGACCTTCACGGAGATGGCACGCTTCAACTCTTCTGTCATGGGTGTGGGAGATCGCGTGTGGTTCGCGGACATGCTCTACTCCATGGAGTCGTTGGTCCCGCACGTGAGCAACATCGACCGCATGCAGGAGGAGTGTGACGTCCTGGCGCTAACCCTGGCCCGGTACGAGAAGGTCGTACTGAGCGACTTTAAGTCCGTGATGTTTGCATCTCTGAGGTCGTTGATGCCGTCGAAGTGGAACATGGAATACGAGAATGCTTGGTCGTGGTTCTGGGAATGCGTGGAGAAGAAGGTGGAGGCAAACAAGCAGTTCCCTAAGATCTACCACGGGAATCTCCGGTCCTTCCTCTCGCGCTTGGATGAAGAGACACTAGCTGAGTTCAAACTCGAGGTATTTGAGACTTTTTTTGCTAATTGCGAACAGTCGCAGCTGTTCCTGAGAGCAGCGAACAAGCGGCTGATGTACATCATGGGCCGGATCCTCACCATCATGGCCGATGTCTACACCAAGACTCATGACGCCGTTATCGCCATCTCAGCATTGGGCTTGCTGCACGCCGGTCATGGTGTTCCGGAGGACTTGGTGCGACCCTTCGTGTCCTCGACCATGGACACGATCAAGAAGCACTGCCCTGACCAGTCGCTCCACCAGGGCATCTGGTGGACACTGGACTTGATCGGCCGCATTTTCATTCGTACACTTTCCGAGGGCTCCACGCCTGTGATGCTGGCGATCAACAGGAACA
>CAJNIZ010013547.1:0-64299 GCA_905231905.1 Symbiodinium pilosum
GACCCATTGGTCTGCTCAAGTGTGTCTCTCTGTGTCTCCCCCTCTCTTCCACTCTCTCTTAGCCTTCTAGGACCTTTGTTGCACAGACCAAGTGGAGCCTCCGTTTCTCAGGTAGCCTCAGGGCACGCTCTGATCTTACAGGCATTCTATGACACATACGTCTAACATACAGGGCGCACATTTCTTACTTGAACTTCTGTGTTTTCAGTTCTTGCCGCAAATGGAAAACTGCTGGCCCACAGAGCCCAGGAAGAGTAGTCGTCTCTCTACATGGTAAGCTTTCCTCCTTGCTGAGCTATGGCTCATTAGTTTTTTTTTAATGGCGCAGGGTGCCAGGGCTTCTCCTACTGTAGGTGGTGTCGACCTACATAGGACTTGTGCGGGTTATGACCACAACATCCAACATTTTTGCTTCCAGGACTCACTGCCCCGAATTTGAAGGCTATTGTTCTTATGATAGCACAACTCCACCCCAAAAGCACAAGGTAATCAGCTGGGGCAGATGCTCAGGGCTGTTTTGCTCTTTTCAAGTTTGTCTGCCGCATGTCAGTAAATCACCTGCAGGGCCGGAGGTTCATGAGTGTTTGCGCTTTGTGGCCAGACTGCCATCTAGCAAATTGAAAGGGTTCGCCACCTCTGGGTGTTTTTGCCAGTGTATACGCTTTTGTTCAGATCAGCCTGCAAGTGGAATTTCCAAAGCCAAAGTTCCTGTCAATCTGAGTCCTTGTCAATGCCTGCGCCATACATCGCTGCATTGTCCGAGCCATATTGGCTATAGGCGTTTAATCCTGCGGTGCAGGTCTTGTGCACGCTGGAAATCGTAGGAACTGAAGCTTGGGATTAACCCTGCCGGGCCCTCTGGCATCAGTTTTGAACCGAGCTTTTGGGTGGGACGTCTTAATTCGTCGAAAAAGATCAGGCGCTTCGCCTTAGCCTTGCACCTGATGTTCCCTTCAAGCTTGTCCCTTGTTCCCGGGCCCTGCAGCATTCAACTCAGGACCCACTACCAAGTCCCAGAGACCGTAACCCAAGTCCCTAAATTCCCCCAGTTTCCATTTCACTTTCCATTTTCTTTTCCATTTCGATTCTCCATTATAGGGGGATGCTATCCCAAACCCTGAACCCTAAGCCTAAGCCCTAAATAATGGTTTCCATTTCCTTCTCCATTTTCTTTTCCATTTAATTCCTCATTATTGGGGTAGTACCCCCAATTTGAAAAGGCCTTGATCCTAAAGCCCCGAAGCTGGCCCTACCGCCATGCCGCCCGCATCGCGACGGCCGCCAACCAGGAAGCCGAAGGCAAAGGCCGGTTTCGTACTCGGAGGTTCATTGGACTTAGTGTATTACTTATAAACTGATTATTAGTAACTACTTGTAACTGATTATTAGTAACTTAGTAACTACTTATAACTGATTATAAGTAGGACCTAGCTTGTAACCCGCCTAATCATAATTCTTATAAGGTTCCCCCAAGTTGTGAGTAGGGTTGTAAGCCCAGTTACAAGAAGGTACTAAGTCCCATGGACCTCGTGGTATGCTGCCTAGTGCTAGAATTGTGTCAGGCACCCTGCCCCGGTGGTCATGTAGTTCCAAAAATTCATGGGCCCCTTGGTGGGGAGTATTACCCTAAACCCTAAACCCTAAACACTAAACCGTGTGGTCCCGCATTGATGAAACCTGCCATGTCCGTGCTCCAACCCTATCCCTGTGGCTTCTCCTGAAGAATCTGAACCTCCTTTTGTCCACCGCCTCAAATAATTTTCAAGTGGATTATCAGGGATCCCTAACTGTTGGACCCCCAAAAAAGCTGTGGTATGCCCCTGCAACGGCAGGAGGACGATGAATGCTCCAGCGATGCGTTCAGCGACTACTACTCTGATGACGAGTGCCCATCAGATGTGGACTGGTACTACCCAAGTCAGAACCGTCCTGAAAAGAACTGGAATTTTGACCTTATGTCTAGAAGCTTCAGACCATCTCCCGCTATATGGCATCCGAGAACTTGAAGCTGTATTGCGCAATGTAGCCCGGGTAGGCAGGCCAGACAGGGTGCTATCAGTGCTATCTATACTGGCTTCGTCAGCCTCTCCTAATAGTTTGGGGGTATCAGTCAGGAAATGAATCCGCACCAGTTGCCAAGAGAGGGTGAACATCTTTCCCAGTCCAAGCAAAAGAGTGACTTGAGTGGCAACCAGGAAGTGTACATCTTGACTCTGAACTTAGCTTGAAACCTGAGACTGAATCTGAAGTGTTGCAGATAGATGGATGCTTTAAATGTGGCAGTCGCTGTTGCCGCAGGTATTCGGAGAGCTACTTTGATGTGAGGAGCCGTGCCAGCAGCAGGACGGGTCAGCAAAGGGTCCTGAAGGGCGGGTTTAAGTTCAGAGTCTAGTTTGGGGTTCAAGAGGCTTGGGGAAGCAGCCAGGGGTGCCCCCCCTGTCATTCTTGAAGGAAGCAATGCAGCTAGCTATTACAGATCCTTGATGTAAGACCTTACCTCCTATGTCTGAATGATGTCTTCGCCAGCGCTAGAAAGGAAAGATAGAGAATCCTGCCAATCATGGGCACAGAGACTGTAGAGTGGGGGCTTAGGCAAACCTACCTTGCAGGACATTCAGCGTTGGCCCGGGCCCGAGCCCTGCTGGACTTACTGATGATGAGACTCACAACTTCGTCAGCTTCTCTTTAAGTCTTTGGGGTTTCGGCTGAACACCGGACGTTCATTTGGGCTCCTCCAGTTTGACGGAAGTCTGCAGTCCAGGAAATTGACTGGTGTTCACGGCCACAGGTTGAGAGCACTAGGATGCTGATACCGGAGGATTTCGTTCAAATTTGCAGGGTCGCAGGGGCTCCTTCCCCAGATGCGTTCGGTAGCCCCTTCCCGTTATTTCAGGGAACGATTTTGGGGTCAGGCTTTGTAGCCAGTGGCTCATGCTGGGATCAGCGGAGACTTCGCCACGTACGATGTGAACACCTGATTTAAAGCTCCTTGGACATTTTTTCCAGCATACTGTTGCTCGTGTGTTTGACTACTTGCTTTCGCTGGGTGTCTGAATTTTTTAAATTCTTTGCTTAGAGTTGAGCCTCCACATGTGACCACTGTGACCACCGTTTGGCTCTCATGGCCTAGTGCCTAGCGCTTTTGTGGCCAAGAGTAGAAGTCTAGTCAGAAGTCTAGACTAGCCATCCGACCCGCCATCGTGACTTGGCCGAAGGGATTGGGTGGGACTTCAGAGTTCCTCAGATGCCAGGGAGCCTATTGGCAGCAAAGTTATGTGTCCATAAGATTCCACGACCTGAATAGAATGGAACAATGATAAGAGAGCAATGAGAAAAGACGACATCCCGTACAGGGCTTGCTATTCAATTACGGTCTTACTGCTGCCAGCTTTTGGAATTGATGCTGTAAGGAAAAAGGAATCCCAAAGCCGCTATCTACCTCTTTTGTCCCGTCCTCATAGAGTAGCTCTTGGGCGCCATTTCGTTATTTCCTCGCAAGGCCAGATACAATCAATGATTAACATCATGCTGGTGGTAGCGTCGAGCCTGGCTGCTCCCGCAGTAGCACCCTTGCAGGGTCTGAAGAACGTGATACCGAGTGGTCACATCAAAGCTCCTTTCTCCTTCACTTGTATTCACTTCTCTTGCTTAGGCACTGCAGAAATTGTAGCGTGTTTGGTGGTTGCACCATGTTACATCTACAGCAAACTCTGTGCTGAAGACCTGGCTAGCTTTCATTGACCTCGGACGCGAAGCATGCTCCGGCTCAAGATTTGTACTGAACATGGACGTGAACCGCCACCACCTTTGTTTAAAGCTGCGCGATGGAAAGTATGTGGCAGCCAAGGTAGTACTGGAAGAAGCGAAGATTGCTTGATGTCACAATCTTATGAACCAGAAATTTGTGTTTTCTGCGCAGCTCTTATCTGACGTGGATCAGAGCCGCTGGCAAGGACATGTGTCCGGGACCTAGCAGAGGTCGACAAAACTCATCAGACTTCTGTCTTCCATGCGACCTCACGGGGCAATGGCAAAATCCCTTCCGAAGCATGGGTTCGAGATGAAGTTCAGAGATAAATGGAATGAGACCGTACTTTTTTCATCCCATTCGGAACGGTCATACAGAGATAGTCAAGTTGCTACTCGAACGTTGAGTGATGCTTGACATCGAGTCAGTTTGCGAGACAACTCTACAAGCAATGCTAGCGGCTGCTAGCGGATTTGCAGCCAAAACTGTTGCTGGTAACACGACAACGCAATGCGACTGCATTATCGGGCTCTGCAGTCCCTGGTGCCTCGGCAACAGCCTTACTCACCAGATGAGCATTTGGACAGGCCAACAAACAGCCTGTATCGCCGTACGAGTCCATGACGACCCTGGTAGAGAACGAATGTTTCGTGGCAGGCGAGTCGTTGCGCAATTGCGCTAAGCGCTTGCGGCGCTCAGAATGCGAGTGTGCAGTTGACATGCACATGGGCATGGCGTGCCAGTGGTTATGCTCAGCTGCATATCCGCGTTCTGTAGCAGCGTGGTACAAGGGGTTAAAGCTACAAGACGCTGCAGATCTGATCGGTGCCCCAATAGCAAATCCATACAATCGCCTGGCGTGTCCTAGAAGAGCTCATGAGCTGGCGGCACGTCTGCATCCACCTTGACTGCTGTATCAATAAAGCAGATCGCAAGGTGCGTGTATGCAAACTATTCTGAGCAGACTCAGAATGCGGGAGGCACGCTGTAAAGTTGATTGGTCTCATCAGGGCAGCGGCTTTGGTGGATTGGCTGATCGAAGCCGTCGAGGTAAATGCCAAGAACAAAGGTTTTGGCCATGACAGAGTAAGTCAGGGTGCTAAGCGACGGCGGGATTCACAGAATACGACCCCAGATCATCCGTGTTCCCACCATGTGCCCATATGTCAAAATCAAGTGGCTCCATTTTCAAAAGCATGCTGGATGAACACTGCTGTTTTTTTATATAGATGTGCAGCAGGGGTTATGAGACCTCGCGCGTTGGCAGCGCATTGAAAATCCGGTGGCAAAAGCTGAGCTGCTGAGGGTTGCTGTCCTTTTAACCACTTCACTATCTGTTGTTGCTCCCGTTTGCTTTGACTCGCTTGACATTTTGCGTAAGCCAAGTAGCATCTTCAAGCGCCCAAGCCTTAGTTGGCAAAAGGAAAGAAACTTTTTACAAAAAGAAAATATCGTGTATTTTCCCGCAAAGGCAAGGCAAAGCTGACCTGATTGTTGGTGCTCAGGTCACGCTAATGTCACACAAACAGTAACACCTTATCCTTATTCCAACCCTAGCGTGTGAAGCTCGTGCTCTGCAGTTCTGAGGACCATGACGTTCTCCACCCTCTTGTCCCCAATGCAGATCCGGATTGCAGACCTCATCGACGATGAGCTGCCGATGGAGGCCCAGGTCTATGACCAAAGCCACTTGGACAAGATGTCGCGATTGAAGCCCTGCTTCCATTTCTTTTTGTACTTGATTTTGCATTTCAGAGTAATTGTTAGGCTTTAACTTTAAACATTTTAGAAAACACTCTATAGATTCATGTGTTCTATATCTTCAACTTTTCTTGCTGCTTGATTTTCATTATATTCCGACATAATATAGCTTGATTTATCTCATCTGTTTACATGCATAGAGCTCTGTTTACATGCATAGAGCTCCTACATGTTCACGAATTAATCCATATATACTTACCCTATAAGTCCCATAAGTCCTACATCCCGGTTTGCTCTTGAGCCAAAAATTGAGAGATGAGAGTCTTAATGTGGGTCAAATAGGGGTATAATGGAGAAAGACAATGGACAAATAAATGGAAACTGGGTGTATGTGCAGTTTGGATTTTGGAATTAAAGAGGTTTGGGTATCCGAATGCTTCTGTGTGTATCTTCATAAACCCTGAACCTAGCACCTGAATCCCATGCTTAGATAGTCCGAGGAAGGCCAAGAGAGGGTGGATTCAATAGCTTCCCACTTATCCACTGGCCCTCAAGCCTGCGCCTGAACGTCTGAAAGCTTACCGGCTTGCCAACAGGCATTCAGGGCAGGCGGATAAAAGGTCCTAGAAAAAATGCCTAAACCCTAAACCCCCTAAACCCTAAACCCTAAACCCCCTAAACCCCCTAAACCCTAAACCCTAAACCCTAAACCCCAACTTTTGAACGTCAGGTTGCATCATGACCGCAGAGGGCGCCTTCGGTTCCAGTGAGGAGGATGAGGATCCACCCATCCTCCAGCAGGCTTGGGAGTCAAAACCTTTGGCCGTTTCCCAACATAGCCCCTATACACTCCTTAATAGGGACCCCCACAATGCTCTTGTAATTTCTCTATATCATGGAGGCCTGAGGTCCCTTTAAGGGCCTTCATTTTTTTGAAATTCCCCTGTATTCTTCAAGATGTGAGGCTTGGCAGAGGTTTGACTTAGGTTTGGCGGTTTGGTGCATGTGAGTCAAGGCCTTCAAACTTATTTGCATTGAGAACAGAGAAGTCGCAGGCCTGGCATTGGATACTCTCCTATTACTACCTGCTTGGACTTCCAGGGATACACGCTCAATTCAGCTGTTTAATTCAGCTGTTTGGCTTGCAATGTCTGAGGTCAGGACAGCTACCCTAAACTTACTAGAAGTCCCGGACTCTCTCTACTGGAAGCCCTGAACGGCAGAACCATCGGTTGCGACTGTTTCTTGGGCTCCTTGAGGTCCTACCCTCCAAAGGCTCGGTGCAGCATGGGACGGGCCACTGCAAGCCGTGTGCTTGGTTCTGGAAGCTCCAAGGTTGTACCTCTGCTGGCATGGTCAGGAACTTTTTTCAAGGAGGTATTTGGGATCTAGGGTGTAGGGTAGGGCTCAAGACTAGCTAGCTGGCATTCCCGGAACTCAAGACTGATTCTTATGGTTTCTATACGTGTTTCAGAGAGCAGCCAAGGTAAGAATGGGGCTGACTGCCGGCATTGCCACCTCTGTCCTGAAACAGAGGCAGGGCACAGAGGGTGGTCTGCCCGCTCCAGCAGTTTGGTTTGGACATCGTATACCGCGTCTGAGGATATGGATATTGTCTTGTTTTAGATGGTCTCTAGAGGTGGTGGCCCTTGCTGACAGACATTTGTAGCGACGAGGGACGAATGATACGGATGTTGTGACTTATTTGCCGTATCCTCCACCAGGACATAGCATGGAATACGAAAGTCTTCCGGGCTTCACATTTCTGCAGCTCTTCACTTCTCTCCATTTCAAGCCCCGATTCCAATCACGGCTGAGCACCCTCAGGTCAAGGACCGCAAAAGGCGCAAGGCGCATCCCAAGGCCCGTGGGCACAAGATCAGAGCCTTACATAGCAGGGTTGGCTTCAAGGAAAGGGCAGAGAGCACTGCCGATACATGTTCGCCTATTGCTTCATAGTTGTCGTATTGACAAACTGCTGCTAGTTGCTGGTTTTTGCCTACAGGCTTCATACCCCCAACGTTGGATTCAAACCCTTTTTCGGCAGCCCTTGCAGAGAGTCTGTCAAGCATAGCATAGTCTGAAGCATAGACTGCTGAGTACTTAGGGAGGTGTGAATTCCAAGCTCAGAAATCCAGACCGCGAAGCCCTTCAGCCATGAATCTTCACTGCAAGAGTTAGAATGCACGAAGTTCTGCAATTCCCTGCAGCCTTGGGGGCTTGAAGTTCCCAAACGTTCCCTCGTTGGCTTTTTTTGAGGGTCTGGACCCACCAAATAGAATCCTTCAAGGCTTGCGATCCCTAAGCCCCTAACCCCCACACCCTAAACCCCTAAAACCCTAAACCCTAAACCCCCTAAGCCCCTACCCGAGGCTAGCGGAGTCCTCCGGCCTCCTCCAGGGCTTGAGAGCCTCTCCTCTGGGCAGTCGCAGTCAACGAGCGACACCGACCTCTGGCCTTGCAAGGCTTAGAGCAACAGCCCTTACGGGCTTAGGGAGCCCAATAGTAAGACTGGTAATAATAGTAATAATAGTAATAGTAGTCATGATAGTAACAATAATAGTCATAATGGCAAGAATATTCTCGGTAATAATAGAAATAATGGTAACAAAAGGAATAATGGGTAACGGAACCCTTCATTCAAACAAAATGTAGACTACCACGTGCAGGGTTGAAGGTCCGTCTAAGGATTGGAACAGGAAATGGAACTAACAGATTGTTCAGCAATACCCCTTAACAAAGGGATGTACCGCACATCATATTGGGGATCGTAGTCTCTTATACATGAAGCTGTCTCGGGATCTATCAATCGACGATAAAGGTTGCTGTTGCGGGTTTCCATGATACAGACTGCAATTTTTGGGGTAGATAACAGGGATCCCCATTTTGGGCTCTTGGGCCTGACTAAAGCAAGCAGTGTGACTATACGGCTTCGTCCAGAATGAAAGGCACGCATAACGTGGAAAGCAGACAGGAAGTACTGGATTATCCAGAGTCTTGTGGTGGCAAGCCCTCCAAGTATGTAGAGCAAGTAAAGGGAAGATGTAACCCAACCTAATTGAGAAACAACGGGCCAATGAAATGGACCATGAAATGGGCAGTGAGGGTTTGCAGGGATTAAGGCATCAGGGTTTACCTTCTAGTGGCTAGTGAGAAATGAATTATTGCAAGGAAAACTATTGGGTTTTGAGGGTGGAATAGGGACTATGGAGAGATAAGAAGGACATTGTGGTGTTAGTAACTCTACGTGGAGCAGCCGCTTTCCTAGCAACTCTTGTGCACACTACTTGCAAGCTGCTTCTTGCTTGGTGATGGTCTGGTGGATGAACTGCTGCTCAAGCACATCCTTAGGGGCTCAGCTTCTAGAATCTTGCACACCTTTGGGAGCTGCGAATTTTACTAAGTACCATCTCCACAGTTTCAGTATGTTGCAAGAGTAGCTGCACCAAAAGCACAGTCAACATCTTGATTCGAACGCTGCTCAATCGATGAACGATCCCTCAGGGAGGGGCAGATACTGCCTTTTGGCCCGCAACATCAACCAGCAGAACGAGTTAGACATGAAACTTACAGGGATGGGTGGAGTCATCTGTATCTGAGGATTGCGATGTGCAGAGACGCGTTGAGCCCTCGCTGGGCGCCCTCCTCCATTCCAGTGGCCAGTGCAAGCCATGCATGTGGCCGCTCTGCTGAGTCTAAATGAAGAATCCTAGTGACCCTGCTGTTGTGTTGATGATGAATGCCAGCCTCGTGGGCATCTCGCCCGCTGCATCAAGCCCAAAAGTGCCCAAACGACTAAAGTAAAGGTCGTCCAAAGACGTATCTGATTTTAGGGTTCGGCTTGCAGTTGCTCAATCGCAACAGTCGATTGCCTTTTTCTTTTGCGTTTGCGGTACTGCGAGACTTATTGTTGTCCTACGTCCTGCGCAATTTTTTTCCCCCACACTCCACCCATTCATCTTCTGAATCCCTCATTGAAGGAGATCCTTCTCTTAAAGTGTCAACCCAGTCCAGGAAGGGGATCCAGCGACCCTAAACCCTAAAACCCTAAAACCTTAAAGCCCTCAAATCCCTAAAACCTTCAACCCTAAAACCCTAAACCCTAAACCCCCAAACCACGTAGACCTCAGGTTCTGGAAGATCCAGGGCTGTGCCCGGGGACAGGCGTGCCTTCACTGCCACCTTTGCCCTCCTGGCGAGGTCGGGCAGTGTAAACCTACATGAGCTATAGTTTAAACCCTTTGAAGGGGGGCTATCTAGGGGACTCTATAGGAGAAGACTATACAGGTTAATTAGGGGGATATGAGAAGTTTCGACTGTAGCTCACATGGTTCATTGGCTGGGATTTCGGGTTGTTACGTAGAAATGCACGAGGGATGCCGCTGTCACCAGGAGCTCATGGCAGAACCTTTTGTGAGTATTTTTCTTCTCAACAATTCACCTTCCTGAAGACGCTTAGCGCCCCTCAGCTCCTGAGTGCTATATGCCAAACCTTGAGTCCTTGAGCTGTTCGGCAACATGTAAAGCCCAAAGATCAAGACGAAATTAGAAGGTCCCAAGTCCCGAGGTTAAAGACTGTTGAGCCATGTTGGCTCCCTCAAAGGTGCGCCGGAGGAGGAAGCTGCGCCGAGCGTCTCCGAAAATCTTGGTTCAAGGTTTGAGTGTTTCTTTGTCAGATCGTTGTTATTGGTATCTAAACCCTATTCATGTCGGCGGATTTTTCGAAGAGGACATGTGCAACAACGCAAAGACCTGTGAGGCGGCAGGGAAGGTCGAGGAAGCCTCAATGGGGACTCCACATGAAGTGCCCTCATATTCGGAGCTTTAGGAAGGTCTTCGGGAGTTATGTCTTATGTTATGGGTCCTCATTGTGCGGTGGACCTTTCATATGGCCTCCTTAAGGAAGGATGGGCGGAGTGCAAGTTCAGATACTCTTGAGGAAGAGCTGAGGATTTTTGCCTACAACTGCCCGTTCCTGAAATGACCTAGGAGTTTGATGTGAGCCAAAGCCATCCGATAGGCGCAGGGGGAATTCTTTATTTGACCAGGATTGTTGTTTGCCTTGGTACCAAAAAGTCTGAACCCGATGGTGAGGCCTTGACCCTCGAATGCTTGAGATTCTTATGACGGAGCCCTCTGCTCATAGCTCAATTTTCCTGTGGTCCCAGGTGCCTACTCCAGGTGCTGCACTCGCGGCGGGTGTCTGAGCAATCGGATGGTCTAGAAGATGCACGGAGTGCTGGAGATATCCGCAAAGAGTCAACGGTGGTCTCTCTGAGGCTTAATTAGGTTCGCGAGTCATGGCAGCTCACGGGGTGAAGGATCCCTCAGCAGATTTTTTTTCTGGGACCGTGGGGCGGAGATGTTAGCGACATCCTCAGCGAAGCACTCTGATTCAAGCCTTCTTCAATGATGTATGCAGCAGTGCTGATGGGGACTTGGAGAAATCATTTCATCGTATTGCGTGTCTCTGGAAGATGTTTTTTATTCAAGTGATTTGTCACCCAAGTTGATCAAGCCATGAGAATGGTAGTTGTATGCCTCTTCTGAGACAGAACCGGCGGACGGGGAGGACATCCTCATCGCAAGTACGGATATCTCTGAAATCCTCGACACAACGTTTTAGCCAGGGAAGTCCCGTGCTTGTGCCAACAATTGGCATTTGCATTGGTAACTCCGATTAGAGTGGTTTTGGCAGAATGTTAACATGGATAGTGTCACAGTGAAAACTACAGTGCCCAGGTCAAGCAGTTCAAGCGCCATCGGAACATCAAATACAAGGTAACTTGAAGCCTGCAGCACCTCAATTCCCCTTAGATTCTCAGCAGCGACATGTTAGATATTCTTTCCAATGCTTTACAATTGGTCGGGCAGGCCACACAGGAACAACGTAAGGCTCTACTATGTTCGGTTTTCAAAGGCCAAACAATCCGTGGATGTTGAGCGTATGGTGACCTTGAGAAGCCGCTGCGGTCTTTGGGGACTCCCTGATCTAGATAGCTACGCAAGTTTTAGATGGGGTTGCCAACATGGTGCAGGAGGTTCACAAGGATCCTTTCCTGAAACCATAAGCATCTCCATGTGTGCCGAATTGGTTTAAGCGAGACCCACCCAGGAACTGCACATGACATATACTTCAGACACCGCGCGTTGGTGCGGGCAGAGCTTTGATGCATGCCTTACGAGTACGTATCCTGATCCCACATCAAATGCAAAACGACGAAACGAGGATGACTGTTAAGCCTCCCCCCCCCCCACCACAAGCGCGATAAACGCCGTATCTGACAAGCTGCCAAACACGCGTGGTCCTGCTTTTCGGTCCCATAATTTGAGATGGTGTCACAAGCTTAAGAACCCACCAAAAACTCAGTCATCAATCGCCCTTTGCAAGCCACTAATTAACTGCAGCAACTTGGATCCAATATAAGTTGAAGCGCAGCCTTTTGACACATGCCAAGATCTCAATGGATTGTTTGGATTCTTGTCCTTGTAAATGAGAGATTCTAAGTTTCTGTTTTGCCGCCATGGAGGCATATTTATTGAGCTTAAGGATTGAAGGTGAGGTTTGGGGGTTTTGGCAGAGGACAGAGACTCCAACCTGCGTAGACTGTTGGACTCCAAGCAGAATAATCCCGTCCCGTATATTGAACCCCCACTCTCCCTAATATCAAATATTACCAATATACTGTAATGTACCACAATGGGGAGTATTCAAAATTAGGGGGGTGGGGGGTTTAATATTTTGGGAGGGGATCGAAGCAAACAACAAAGGCAAAGAATTCCACAAGCTACAGATTCCTGGGTTCGGTGTCTTGCGACCGGGATAGGACAACCCGAAAACTTTTTGGGACGTGCCCCACACGGGGTTACACGAGCTATAGGCTATAGTCTAACTCCTTCAAGGGGATCAGAAGGAATTTTTTAGGGGACTACTATAGAGGTTAATGAGGGGAATACGAAGAATTTGGATCATGGCTCATATGATTCCATGTCTGCATGTCTTTTATATAGGTTGTACTCCTGCTACTGATTTGGAAGGTGTGTGAGTTGGCATTGAGGATCTATGCAGGAGTTCAGCAGATGATTCCCTGAAATGTAAAGGTATGGGTGCAGTATCAAGACTTGAATTTCATGAGCCTGCAGCTTGATTGCAGGCCTTTCAAGGCGTGGACAAGTCCTAGATCAGTGCGGGGGAGGTGGAAGAGCCACCGTGACCGCGCATACATTCCCGGCGAATTCGTGGATCAGCTGTGGAAACTTGCAGTTGCACAATCTCAGAATTCGTGGAGCCTCAGCCTTCCGCCCTTGGCGTGAGTTCCTTTCGAAACCTACCGAAACCAACCCCAAATCAGCGCATGTGGTTGAGCTTTGAGGCGTTCCCTTCTTGGGGTCCCCATATTCAGCATCATGTGATATAGTATATGGGGGTACATCACAGGGAGCAACCCTTTTTGAAGCACCAATATCCTTGCATGGCTGCTGGGGCTCAGACTATTTGCAAAAATGTATGGGAGGGACAGGCGCGGGGCGATCAAGCCAAAGCCATGTCAACAATTGCTGCCACCGTGTCTTTTCTGGGTATCATGAGTCTTGGAGCTCCCTTGACTTGGCAAGTCTACATAGCAACAGGGGCAGTAACCAGACATACTGAGTAGAGAGAGCCTCCAAGCAAGGATCGCGGTCGATTTCTTTTCATCTGTATGTGAGCAGCTACTCTGAGACCTGCCATTATGACAGGCTCTTGGGTAAGACAGCCCCTCATGCAAATGCGGGACGTGACAGCCAAATTTGTCGAGCGACGGAAGCGTAGCATGCCTACTTGGAAGTTCAGGGTAGTTATAACGTCTAACCCAAGCGTAGCTGTAATCGTATCCTGGTTATGATCGTTTTAGGAGACCTAGGCGTAGCAAGATCTCCTCCTCGCCTGTCCCATTAGCACTACGGGCACTCTGCCTCCAGCTTGGTCACGACGTTGGCCAACTGCCTCAAGAGCGGCAGCCTACGGTACACAATGGATGGCGGCCTCCCGTGGTAACAAGAGCTATCCGTCGAGATGGCATTACATGGTTTTGAAGACCAGCAATGAGGAAATTTCATTACGAAAGGTTTGAATGTCAAGCCGCGTCATACTCTGAACATTGAGCATCTGGAGTCCTCAAAACCTTTAAGGACTCACACCGTCGACCCAAAAGCCCCACACCATTTCGAATCCTGAGCCAGAAAGCCCCCAACTCCGCAAGAGTCCAAATTTCAGATCCCAAGCTCATGGCCTGTCCATTCCAGTCCCGAAGCCTTGAAGATGCGGAGCTACACGTTCCTTCTTTTGACCAGATACGCTCGCACTTCGGAGTGGGTAGTCCTACAAGGATCCTGCTTCTGAATGTCATGTCCGAATCCAAGTTCATGACTTCTTCTGACAGCCTTGAGAATATGTGTGACTTGGAACCAAGGTAAGCTCTTTAAGCCTAACATCGCCTAACCTTAGCAAACTCTACGGTTTTGACCGGTTTCCCCAGATGACCTCGAACCAAAACAGCCCCCTAGCCTTGAACCCTAAACCCTGAACCCTAGACCCCAAACCCTAAACCTAAACCTGATCCCTAAACCCTGAACCCTTAATTCGCTTTAGCGGACAAGCCCAGGTCGCGATCTCAGCCGCTCCCCTAGCCGGACCAAGAAGCGTTCCCGCTCCCGGGGCTGGAGTCGCAGGCCTCTCTGGGCAGGTGAGCTACAGTCTAGAAACTCCTTGAACGTAGTTACATAGGGGATTATATAGGCTTAGGGTTTAGGGTCTAAACTCCTTGAAGGGGGTTAAATAGGGATTATATAGGGGAGTATGAAGGGGATGCCATGAGTTTAGACTATAGCGCATATGGCCTAGTAGTTCCAGAAACAGGGCGCCGCAATGTAGACTCACATGTAGCACAATCCTTACTTTAGAGACTCCCAAAGAGGAACCCCTGAACTTTTGGAAACCCCGCAGGTTGCAAGTTGGAGGGACATTTTTTTCTTGCTTATGCTTTGAGAGGGCTTGATGTGGACAGTTTGGGCTGGAGCTTTCAGATGTTGAGGCAGGATGTCGACATATGCACCCGTTCTCATGTTCGTCCTTCCTTTTGCCCAAGGCTTATCTGTCCATTCAGGTCCACCTCTTCCAATAAGCATGTTGCAAAGGTCCGGCATTCCAATAATCAGCCAGACACAGAAGAAATTTTGTCGGGTTTCCTGCCAACGTTTAACGTATACAGTCTTTGTGGAAGCCGGATGCTGGTTGAGTATCCTGGTGGATGCAAAGAGGTCTTCCGAAACAGGACTGACGGTAGGCATATCTACCTTTTGACTGCCAAGTTTGTTGGTCCTTGAGTCCAGAGGCACAACGTCTGGTCTGGGGGAACCTGAGTACGTGCTGACAAGATGTGATAATAAGGCTCTTCACTTCCACTAAGCATTTAGGCCCTTGCGTTTTCCTCCTGCAATGCATGTAATGGGGTTGTCCTATACGAAGCAACTTACAGTTGCTGTGCTAGCATGATAGTTCTAGGGGTAGGCGTCTGCGTTGAGGGTTGTCCGTTAGCGGCTTCTTGTTCCTGGGTTCAAATGCAGGCCCTTCTGCCTACAGATTCCCATGCCGGCGCAGGTCTGAAAGAGGAAGAAGCGATGCAGAGGCCACATATATAGTGCTACTCCTAGCTATCATTATCCATGAGGAAGGCAGGGGTCGAACGCGAATGGCGTCAAAAGAAAGTTCGGGCGGCAGTAGGAAGATAAAGCTTCGTTGACAAACTGCTGGGTGCTGAAATTATGCTCCTTTTTCGGTGCTCAGGTCCAATGGGGTGAGGTCAAGCTTAGGCATGGGCATCAAGTTCAAGCTTCGGCTTCATGCGTTTTGGGTGTTGAGCGACCAAGACTTAGACCAGCTAACTGTCCTGCTTGCACTTGCAAGCTGTAGCTATATCCTCATCCCCTCATCATACGTAGTACCAGGCAACCAGTTCAGCGAGAGGTGTACGGACAATGGTATTAGAGGGAAAGATGCAAACAGGGTTGAGGCTGACACAATGCCTGCAATGGATGAGGGCACTGTGCAATCCATTTCATCGCAACATTTTCAGTTATGGTGGCTACTTTAAAGAGCAGTAGGGTATTAGGACCCATTGGGATGGCTACAGTTGTTTGAGCGCGATTGTCGGCGGGACCTGGGGAAGAAGCAGTCAGACATTGAAGCCGCCAAACATTTTTTGTTATTCCTCACTTGAACCATGCAACTGCAGCCACCATATCCGAATCCACACCTAGTAAACCTGTCTGCTTAGAAGCCTCTCCCGAAACCCTAACATTGCCAGACTTCCTGCCCAAAGCTGCCTGGAGCCGTGTTTCTACGCAGCATTTGTTTCAGCTGCTTCTCAACCGAACGAGAGGTTCTTAGTCTTAGTGGACCTTGGATCCATCCAGCCTATGACTTGCCAGCAGTAAGACATGGAGCTGGATTCAGGTAGGGTTTTACACCTTGAGGGGCAGGCGTGTCAGTGAGTGTAGCACGAATCGACATGCCACAGATTGTACAAAGGTACAAAGCGTATCCTGCGGGCGCACGATCAAAACCCAGTCGGCACAGGAGCGCAGGCCCCCAAGTGCCGCGCGGAGCGTGGCAAACAGCTGGACCCCAAGTTGAAAGTTGAAGAGCCTTCAGGGTTAGGATCTGTATGCTTGAAGCTGAGGAGGATTGGGGGGGCTTAGGGTGTTGGTTGGGGTTCAGTGTTGGGTGTTTACTAGGCCTCAAGTTGACGTAAGGCATTCAGACCTAGGGCCACCTCTTTGACCAAGCTCCAGACAGCTCGCGGTCCCAAAGCGATCGCCCAATTCCAAACCTTGATGTTTGTTTGCTATTGCAAGCCTTTCTCTTGGTCAGGATCTTCTGTCTAGGGGAGAGCGGAGAAACGACTACGCACTACTCGTTTTGCAGGCCTTCAAATGGGTTTTGGCTTTTGCTGTATAAGGAAAGCACTCACAGGCTTCCATATTGAGTGCGAAAATTGCCTTGTTTGGTACCTTGGTAGTTAGGTCATGTTCCTTAGAGATTCGGACTGCCTTTGCTATGGAAGCAGGATTACAGAGATGTTCGAGGAGTCTATCCAGAGACGGCTCTGCAACACAGCTGAGGAATTGTTGCTATCCACCATAAGTCGCACCCAAACCCTAAAGTCTACCCTAAAGCCTGCAGTCTGAAGCCTTTAACTCTGCATCAGCTCGAGGTGAGGACTACAACGAGCTGAAGGACTGCTGCAAAGGGATGGTGCATAGTCCAAACACACTTGAAAGCTTAGGTGCCCCTTGGCCAGCAGGATGTCAGATGTTTGGGTGCTTGTAGCAGTGATAGACCCGGCATGTCCCAGGTTTAGCTGCCCAAGTCACTGTTGCAGAAGCTCGATCGTAGCACAAAGTCGATGTCTTGATGCGTTCTCAGGCCATGTAGCGGAATCCGCAACGGCGCTCCGGACCAACATCACATTCACTAGACCAACGCAACATGAAGACACCGCAAGGAAAGTAGAGAAGGCTATCCGATTGACTTCTAGCATCTTCAGGACTTCCTGGCGACGGGACAGGCTCCCCGCCCCAAGCCGGCAAAGGCCAAAAAGGCGGCAGTAGTCGGAATCGGTCAATATGCTCCATAGGGAGTTTTCGATTCGTTGCAAGAGGTAATGGTTGCCTGCAAGTTTTTGAGGTGGGGTTTTGAAGTTGGAAGAAGCAGACCCTCGTTGCCCGGCTTGGACGTTTTGAGATGGCATTCTCTTAGCTGAGCAGTTGGGTTCACCTTGATTTTGATATGTGGGAGCCCTGAAGTACATCCCTGTGTCCCTGTGACCTCCTCATAGTGTCGAAAAATCTTACGGGCCCCTTCGGGTGACCGTTTTTGAGAAACCTCATGTAGCCGCAAGAGCAGGAAGGCAGAAGTTAAGACCTGCAGTCAGATTCGAGTGCGTCGCCCTCAGCACTTAAGGTAATGGGGATCTAAACAATGACAAAGTGACAAAGTGCACATAGGGGTACTTTCTAAGGATAATATAAATTTTGTGAATCTTCACATTCCCCACGAACTAGAGCTCAGAAGCCCAACCCTGCCTGCCACAGCAAAAACTTCTTTGATGCCAACATATGGGGGTTTCCCAAAAATCGGGGTACCTTTGTAAGGGTCCCCAGAATGAGGATTATAGTATTTTGGGATGCATATCGGGGTCCCCCGATATAGCATAACTATTTAGTATTATTCGGGGGGCCTTTGGGGGCCCACGCGGCAGTCCTCTCTGTTAGGAAAACTATCATATAAATTCGAAGAAAGCGGGTTTCTTGCTCCGCAGGACTTTAACAATATCAGATGAGCAGGCGGACACCTAGGTAGAATGAGGCTGTGTACGATGCCCTAAAGCATTGCATTCTCAACCCCGAGCTTTAAGCCTGAGATGGTTAAATCCGAGAACCTCCAGCTTACAACAGTTCTTTGCTGAAGGTGCCCCCGCCTCCGCCACCGGCTCCAAAGAAGGCTCTGCGGCAAGCCGCGGCATCACTGTCCAGGAGGCAATTTGCAGACTGGGTTCGAAAGAGTTTACATGGCATCCTCGAGTGCAAGAAGTTTCATGTCTTCTGCAGGTTAGTACTCGGAGCCACAAGGTAGAGTTTTCTCCCGCCTGCTAAGAGATGGAACGCAGGCATGCTTACAAACGACATGTGATGGATTCGGAAGCCCTGCTGTACACATTTGTGGCGATAGCTCTCACGGGGCTTTGCCTCTTTAGAGGTCAGGGATATTTGTTCAGCAATGGAGAATCAAATGGAGTGCAAACCTTGCCAATCTGCAATCCCAACCCAAGTGGAACACTTGTGCCACACCCTTTGAGGTGCCAGCGTGAGGATCAACCACCCTCTCGAAAGCGGCGTAAGCGAGTACACCTGGTGCCCCGGGCAGTGGGTACACAATCCCGGTTTCCATTCTATTTTCCATGTTCTTTTCCTTTTGATTCTTGTATATTCGGGTATACTACCCCAAAGCTCTAAAGCCGAAATAGTAGCTTCCATGTTGTTTTCCATTATTAGGGTATAATGCCCCTGTCTGCATTTTGAGGTGGCTCCTTTCCACCCAAAAGCCCACAAGCTCACAGAAGTCTTTGTTGTGGGTCAGGGGTGTCTCATGTAGAAGGTGATGGTATTTCTGAAGCTTCCCTTGTTGCGTGGTCGCAGACAGCTTCCCTCTTTGAAAGCATGTATAGTAATAGCAGTCATAATGAGAATAGTAATAGACTGATAGTAGTACTAATAGTCATAAGAGTACTAGGAGTAACAAAAGTAGCAAAAGTCGTAAGCTTAGTAATGGCGGTAATAGCAATAAATGACATCCAAGCATGCAGAGCCAGTCTTTAGGTTGGCAGATGTGGTACAGGGTAAGTATGATCGGCGTGGGCCAGTTTGTGCTGTTGTTCTTGTGAGAGTTCGGGATCTGCAGCTACTGTCAACAGCATGCAGTCTCCCGATCAAGGCTGTGACGGCCTTGGGCGCTTCGGTTTTGGGGCTTTGAAGCTTTCGGCTGATGGGTTTTAGGAATGGAAGGGTTGGTGCCATGCTTTCTGCTGAGATTCGTTCATGCCTAGTGGCGCTGTGGCTTTGAGTGTGTGGTATTTACCGTGCAGTAGTTCAGCTTGAATTTTTGGCAGCTTCCGCCGTGCAGGTAAAACTGTCGGAGCGTGCTGCAAGATGGACCGACCTCTGCAAAACCCTCACGCCATGCACGTTCTGCTGATCCGGAGTCAGGTCATGAAGGGTATGTTTCCCTAGATTTCGTGCATGTTGCACTCAGCTCCTTCCGATCCAAAACATACCAGTGCAGCCCCATATTGCCTTTTTGGGACCAGCATCCAGGTGCCAAACCCGGATGCTATGAGATCTGCTGCTTGGCCATTTTGTGATCTGTAGGGGCTACTGGCAGTAGTTCCTGTATGGCTCCCACAATAATCCACGTTCAACATGCGCAAGATGAGTGCCGCCCATGTTTGATTTGGAGGCATGACGCTACAATTACAATGAACTCACAGGTTTTCTGTGTGTATGTTTCTGGTGATTTCTGCATGTGCTGTTGCTTTTTAGAATTTTGCAGAGCCTTCCAGATGTGGTGATCCGGGATGGTATGTCTATCCAGGAGGGCGTGGACATTTTTTTTGGAATCTTGCGCAAATAGAATGATGAGTAGTGTCCATATGATGGACAAAGATCCATTTTCAAAAGGGCCTGTTCTAGCTTTGGCGTTTTTGAGAATCTCATTATTGTTGGGGTCATCTAGTGATTCCTCCAGGGATCCATTCCCCCATTCTCAACTACTTAAACCCCAAACCCCAAAACCCCAAAATTCCCCACCCTAAGCCCTTAAACCTCAGAACCCTAAAACTCTAAACCCGCAAACTCCAAAACCCTAAACCCTAACACCCAGAGAACTTCGATTCCCAGGATAACGGAGGCGACTCGGGACGAAGTAAGGCCAGGTGCAGCATACTGTATAGTCCCCCTTACGTAGATAGAATATGGGGTATATGGGGATCTTATTCTGATATTGGTCAATTCCATATTCTATTTACATAAGGGGGACTAGAACAAGATGTGCTGATCCTCAGGATTGATTCTCCATCATACCCCTCTATGTCCCTACATATCCCTATATAACTCTAAATGTCCGAATTTAACTCATAAATCTCTCACATATCCCCTTTGCTTCCCACAGGCTCCGCCTACACCCCCTGATGAGGTTCGGAGCATGCAGTGACTTGTGAACTTTATTGGATCTTCTGCTTGCCGGAGGGGGAGGTCGGGGAAGGAGGGCAGTCCGGTCTTCTTTGTGATAATCTGTTTGATGCTCGTAAGTGTAAGATGATTGCTACTGTGGGATCACTTAGGGAGACCACTGGTAGACCCCCCACCCTGTAACAGTGGTATAGTAGGAATATAAGAGGACCCTAATATAATCCTTCGTATCCCTTATAATCACTATTACTGGGTGCGTGGTCCACCTAACGGATCAGATCCCTCCCTGCAATGGGGGCTCGGACAGACATTAAGCTGCAAGGATCAAGTGAGCAGGAATGAGAGTTGCCGAGCTTCCTCCAAGTGCGTCAACCCCCAACAGCCACCAACCCTATACTCTGCATCCTCAGCTTGTGTTCCCAGCTGGGCCTCTAAAGCCTTGAAAAAGTTGGCTTGAAAAAGTTGGAGGCTTCTCAGATTGGGGGTCCCACTTAGATGTTAGAGTTTAGGGTTCGCCCAACGCCTAGGGTTTTTCCACAGCCCAGGTCTCACCGACCGCGTCAAGTTTGGTTTGGGTTGGAAGTTCGGGGGCGGGGGCGGGGGTGGTGGGGGGATAATTACAGTCCCTCTCAACTTGTAAAACGCAGCATTTCGGGAACCCTCATGCAAAAACACTGCATTCATGTTCGAGAGCGGCCGATTGCCAAAGCATCCATGCCCAAGCCATGATGACGTTCATGTTTGAGAGTATCCCATTATCAGAGAACATCCATGCCCAACCTATAATGACGTTCACGTTCGAGAGCATCGGATTACCAGACCATCCATGCCCAAGCCATAATAACGTTCGTATTGCAAGTGCATCCAAGGACCAGAAGGACCGCGCCCAGTGGGACGAAATCTATGTCACTATGTCCTTTCCAGGAGCCTGATGCAAAAACACCGCGCGTAGTGGGACAAAATGCATGTCATCTACAGCTTCTGATCGCGCGAACACAGAAAAAGGCCTGACTATTACCGCTGTGTTCCGTTTGCTACACCCTTTTCGACCTGTAAAACACAGTATTTTTGAACAGGGTCTAAATCTGGCCAGGCACCTTCGCACTTTCTGAGCGTGCGACATAACATTTCCCATTCGCAGTGTGCCAAAACCATGTGTTTTTGCACATTTTGATTCCTAAAACGTGCCGCAGTCTCATCCTCAATCAAGGTTGCACGCGGAATTCTAGGAGAAAATACCCCGCAGTCATTATCCTCCGTTCCTTGAACACATTAAGCCCTGCAAGCAAAATGCAATGCAAAACGCGGTACTTTCTGTACCTTTCGCACTGCGTAACATAAAGCCCGCATGGATCTTCCGGAGAACCCCTTCCGCTGCGCGTTGGGGTTTAGGGGTTTACGTTTCGTGCACCCATCCTTCGAGCACTAGTCTTCCAAGTGTAGCAGGTCTTGGTAGTCAGCATCTGCACGGCAGGCCATGCGCATAAAGGATTAGGATCCATATGGGGGTTTCCATACCAGGGGGAGGCCAATATAGACCGCAATATAGTATCCTCTCCCGAAACAGGACCCTCCATTTCGGAACTTCCCATGTCCAGCATATCCTTCTAGCCACCACCTAAACCCTAAACCCTAAATCCTGGTAGGAGGTGAAGCGGGTACGCTTGGAGTGCCGACGAGCTCAAGAGGCGGCATCCTCTTCAAGCAAGCCATCGTGAGTCTTCTGTAATACCCATATCTAATGAGATATAGGGTTATGTAGGGTTATTTAGGGCTACATCGGGTTATACAGAGATTATATAGCTTTTTGAGTAAGATTATCTCTGCCTGGCAGTAGTATGCACCTCTCATGCTTTTGCAATCATCAGCACCGCTTTTTCAGCGACAGTGGTATCCGCTAAGCTAGAGCAGCAGTGGTAATGGCAGCTGGACGAGTGGTAGCATGACTGCTGCCATACTACTACCAAACAAAGACACTCTCACCCCAAAATTGGGGATTATTGCTAAAAAATCCCGCGTGTAGGCCCCAGAACTTGGAACACACAACCCTATATACCCGCATATACCCCAATATAACCCTATATAACCCTATATAAACCCTAGAACCCTGTACAACCCACCCCTACATACTCGCTATATAACCCTATGTAGCCCTACACACCATTTTTATACATGCACAGAGCACCTCCGAGAGCCCAGGTGGCACGGAGAGCTCAGGCCGAATGTCGATAGCTCAGGGAGCCATGCTAAACCATTATGGCTTAGGAGATCCCCCCACCCTGTAATAGTGACTATAAGGGATAATACTTGTAGGGATTATATTAGGTCCTATTATATCCCTATTATACCACTATTACAGGGAGGCGGGTCCTCCTAAATTATGGCCATGTAGGGTTTAGGGTTTACGGTTTTGGGGTTTATAGGGTTATATAGGGTTGTATAGGGTTATATAGGGGTATATAGGGGGCATTTAGAGGTAAATAGGGGTTTTATAGGGATAATGGAAGAACAGTGGAAACCACTACATTATAATAGGGTATATATTGGGATTCTACAGTTTCAAAAAGCTTTTCATAATTATCATGAATGCGGCCATCCTTCTTGCATTGTTGGCATTACCGAGCTGCCGGGTGAAGGAGCATTTCCCTGCAATCAAGCTTGTGCTAAAGTTTTCTGAGAGCAAACAGCGCTGTGGTTCGGTTTCTGCACACAGATGGGTGACATGTTGTTTGGATGCTGCGCTGGACCAGCACAAGGGTGGAGGTCGCAACATGTTCCTCGAAATTGAACTGACGTTTTGCCGGTGTTGCACGATCTCATTTGCCCATCTCCCGACCAAAGCTTCCTAATAAAATCCTCCATGCGCGTGGTCTCCAGTAACCACCCCCAAACCCCCAGCATAAAGTCCGAATTCACGACTTCATCAGAGCATTTTCTTAAGCGTTCAACACCAAGGCCGAAGGGCCAAGGAGGAGTCCCGTCGAGCACTGGAGGCGCCTGGCTATCCACACTATAGCCCGGGCATGAGTCCGACTTCCCCAGTAGCATCTCATGCTCCCACGCCTAATGTGGAAGATTAGGTCTTCTACTCTATTCCCCAGGGTAGCTCATATACATTGGGGTCCAGAACTCTTCGTCCCAGGAGACACGTCGAGCCAAAGAGGAGTCAGAGCGTGCCAAGGACAGACATGTGGGTCTTTGCCACGGTAATCCCTTCAGAATGCCATATACCTCACCGCTGTTTTCGTAAGCTCCAACTTGGAGCCTGAGGCTAAGGGATTTTTTTCCTGCTGTAAACTTAGGCAGTTCGAGTGGGTTTTCCAAGTAGAGCTCGCAGGGTCACGCTAACATCTCATGGGCACCGGTTTCGCTTGCTCGGTTCACGGCGTCGTTCTCGAGTGAAGGGCAGCGCCTGGTAAGAGAGTCCTACTCTTGATGCCAAAATTCCGGCATGGCCTTAGCATGCTGAACGAGTTTATGGCACCCAGGGCCATGTATGAGTCTTATGTCTATTGTGTGCTTGCAGGCATATAGCAATAACAGCGCAGATTCCCATGAGAGTCAGATTGAACAAGAAAGTCTATGTACAGACTGAAGTAAGGCGACAGTATAGTGGCCCTTACTTAACATGAGATGGAAACTCCAGTTCTTCTTGTTGTTACCGAGGTAAGCAAAACCAAGGATAGTATCCGCATACCCTTGATCGCAAGATGCACGCCTCTGAAGTTCAGTAATTTCCTTGTCTCTTCTCAAGGTTTTTTAGAGGTTGCACTCTTCAGGATTCGTGGTTGTTTACTTAGTGAGCCCTTCCGCAAGTGGTTCTAGGATGCTACTGGGGAGACATCTGTCAGGGTGTCAGGGTGTCTTGGGGGTTGGATCGCAATTCCCGAGCCTCAGGAACATGTCACCAGAAAGGTTGGAGTAGAGCACTGCGTGCAGACGTTTATTATCGTGCATTCAGACTGCAGCAGGCAGCAGGAGCGGCATGTGGCCATGTTGTAAGCGTGGAGCCTACATCATGTCGCTGACCTGCCCGAGCGTGTTACAGCAGTACATACTCTCATCAGAGGGTGGAGACCGTGAAGGGCTTTGGGAAATTGCAGTTGATGATGAGGAGTCGTGGGACGCTTAAAAGCAAGGGTCTTCCATGCAGATCCAGTCAGTACGCTACTGGCTTCGAGAAAGAGAAGGCAAACGAGAGCTAAAGTAAAGGGAGGAGTGCGAATGGCGAATCGGATGCCCTGAATCTATGTCGAGCAACTTTGGACGGCTGCATCAGCGAAAGTTCTAAGACCTACATGCGACTTTGGAAGCTCGCGCATCATGCAGCTTCCATACACAGGACCGCTCAACCAGAGACAGGCCCCCGCCAACCTCTCGATTACACGATAGGTTGGCACCCATTTGACTGAAGAGTCGTACGCAGGGAAACCTAGACGTTCCAAGGAATATTGCCGGTGGAACCTGTGCTCACGACTGCGAGGTTGGCAGACCAAATTGCACTTTTTAGCCCTAAGCATTGCGCCTGTGTGCCCTGCGTCCCCAGCCCCAATGCCCACAAGCTTCGACTGACCTCTAAGCCGAAGACAGGCCCTTTGGCAAAGATTTGTAACTTTTTCTCTCTCACCAAGTCTTCACCCTTCAACCCCAAATCGTTGATTCCTCGGCCTTCAACCCCATACCTAAATCCTAAACACCAAGCCAGAAACCCAAAACTCTAAACCCTCAAACGTGTAAATCTTGGAAGGAGCAGATCCGAGCCTGGGAGGCTCATCAAGCATGGGACATGCGGATTCTACAGGGTGTACAAGGGGATGAAATAGGGATTGTATGGGTTACGGTAGAATGGAGAATCAACAAACGGAGTAGAAGATTTCAGGATGAAATGGAAGCTGGTTTTGCATGGTGGTTTACCAGGCTTGGGGCCAGGTTTGGAAGCATCCAAGTTTGTCAGAACCGGGCAATATCGTATCGCCTAATTTCTATCTTTCAGGGATCCCTGCAGGGCTTGGAGTACTGGCTTCAGCCTTTGGAGTTCAAGGTACGCAGCATCTTTCGCGAGCTGTTGCTTTGCGATCTACGTTGTGGGGGCTGTCTCCCTGCAGTCGACTTGGCAAACCTTGTAGGCTGCTCCCAACTCTGCAGCTGTTCACAGCGTCCAACACCTCAAAACTTTCAGTTTCCTGTATAATGAAGAGCCACTGACGGCTCGTTTTGGCATTGAACTTGCAAATCGCGACGAGGTTTCCCAACGACCACAACCTCAAACAGTTCTGTCTGAAACTCCAACATGGTGACCGGGAATCTTGATACCAAAACAATCTCCAGCACTTAAATTGCCCGAAAAGAGTCCATTAATTCAAAACCCTTAATCACCAAATTCCTAAACCCCAGTCCCATACAATACTGTGCAAATACCTATGTTATCTGGACACACCCTTGCTGTGGTTTGATGAAGGAGTTTCTCAAAAGGAACCCTGCAAAATCCTAAACGCATAATCCTCACTTCAGGCGCCCCCTATTTTGAGAACCCCCGCCAGACCCTAAAGCCTAAACCCTAAACATTCACCAGGAGCAGAATTGGCAAAACTCCTGGGATTGGGAGGAGGAGGTCTGGCGTCCAGATCCTGAGGAGTGGCCTGATCTCGACGAGGCCAGGGACGCAGGGTTTGGGGTTTGCAGTTCTCCTTAAGTAGATAGAATGTGGGGTATATAGGTATCTTATTATGATATCGGTCAATTCCATATTCTATCTACTTAAGGGGGACTATAGGGTTTGGGGCTTAGAGTATGGGTTCTAGGTTTGTGGTTCGGGATTCAGGGTCTGCAGCATTGGCTTGGTTTTAGGGTTGTGGCGGGTCTGGGCTTGAAGGATTTGACTTGGGGTCTCTGCGTTTTGGCACAGGGTTATGCATTTGAATTTCCGACCGGGGGGCCCAGGGAAAAAAAGCTCTCTCTCTCTCTCTCTCTCTCTCTCTCTCTCCAACAAGCAACCGAGCAAATCAACATGATGAATAGGACTGTTGACGTTGTGTGTTGCAGCCCTGCCCTTTCTGTAGTCTTTGCCCCAAGCAGCCTATCCTTGTTCAGGCAAATGGTCGCAAGAAGGAAGGTAGCAAGGCCCACCAGGGCTCAGGGTTCAGAAGTCAGAGTATCAAGTGTCTCAGAGGCTGTAAGTCTACCAAAGCTTGATTTCTCAGAGCAATAGGTTC
Organism: Symbiodinium pilosum; assembly: GCA_905231905.1. Taxonomy (NCBI): domain Eukaryota; class Dinophyceae; order Suessiales; family Symbiodiniaceae; genus Symbiodinium; species Symbiodinium pilosum. Next base: position 26,446 of record CAJNIZ010013547.1, read on the forward strand.
GTCCAGCAGGCTTTGCAGGGAGCACATGCCGTGCCCTGCTGCCATTCTTTGGGCGCAGAGTCTCTGATATTCGCTTGTACTTCCTGGCTCTGCAGGAGAGTCTAGTGCCGGTGCTTTGATTCTGGCTGGGTTCCTGCTCTAGAGTTGAAGCATACTCTAAGTTTGGCACCCGCCATCCACCTGCAGTCCCAATGGCCATCTCTCCTGGCATCTCTCTTTCATTCAGTATTAGCACTGCTGCGGGTAGGCCTCATGCACAGTGCCATTGGGCAGTTCCCAGAGCTTGCATGGTAGGGGCTGTTCGAGAAACAAACTACATAAGCCTCGTATTCGAAGCTGCCACACGAGATGAGCTTTTTCACAGATTGACGGCAAGGGGTGTCCGGAATCTGTAGTGGGCTGCTGTTTGGACTGTTCTTGGTGTTCAGCTTTTGCGCAGTGCTCGCAGGCGATCCCAACTTGTCTGTCGTGAGACGTTGCTTTAAGAGCTGTGAACGCAAGCTTCTGGCAAGCTCCAGGTACCGGTGAACGGTTGGGCCGTGAAACGCGAGATTGAAAAGTGGATGTTGAATTTCTGCCCTGTCATGTCGGGCAGGAAACTGAGTTACTGTACCAGCTACAAGCCATACGTGAAACAAACGACCAATAAAACTGATGGATGATTCTTGGCGTGTATGCAATAGCACGCAAGCAGCGATAAACTGATGTGGCGTATCAAGGGAGTGTAAGCCCCAATGAATGAATCTGGGCTCCAAGAGAAGGCTACTACCTGCGAAATCTCCCGCATGCTCCGTCAGGCTTGGCTGCAGCCCGCAGCTCGGGAGCCTCGGGAGCCTCGGGAGCCTCGGGAGCCTCGGGAACCATCGAAGGTGACCTGTTTGCAGTTTAAATCTACAGGGTCTCTGAGGCATTCTATGTTTTCTTCAGCTGGTTGTAGAGTCAGTCTGGGGATCAAAATCCTAGAGATGATTTGGAGGAAGTTCACTGATTGAGGACATCTTTCCTACACCTCAGCCTTACCAGCCGGAGCTGGAAACAACAAATCATGCCGAGTTGACGAGAGATCTAGCCTCGAGATGGATTGTTGATTTCAAGGCTTGGGCTGGAAAGATTGGGCATAGAGATCGGGGTCACCAGGATCATAGCAGAGATGATAGAGATATGATCCTGCTCTAGCGGGCTGTCACGGAGAATTGAGAAGGGCTTTGGCCCGTCAGGCCCGGAGAGAATCCGAATGGGCCTGGACTTGCTACCGAAATGGCTGGGCCAGGGCCTCAGTTGCTGGATCTGCTGGTTCTCGGCTTCAGCGCAGCCCTGAACTCCGGTGTTTGACTTTGTGCTGGGTTTGTTGTTGGTTGGAAGTCAGTGGCTTCTTACTGGGCGAGTAGGATATGACAGCTTGCGAAGCCCCAATGCCAGAGTTGTGAGAGCTTACACATGTCGGCATCTGTTTCTGTTGGGCACATATCCGGCATAAAACCCATCAAGGATGGAAGGCTTTCAGAAATACGGTTGCAGGAGGGTTGTACCCTCATGTAGGGCTAAACTAAGGGTAATGGGATTATACGAGACCTATGCAGGCCTTCTACTAGGGTACCCACCTACTGGCAACTACTCACCTGGAACTCTCCTTCACCAAGTAGCTCTCAGCCTCACTGACCCCTGTTCCCATAAAGTGCAGGCTGCGCCTTCGTCGGCGAGGCCAACAAATGCCGATGTCCGGAAGAAGGCCGGCTACTGAACAGGGCCGGGCTTTATAGTGAATGGGGGAACAGCCATGTAAGAAGGGGTGCCAGGACTTCTTCGAAGCCGGAGTTACCAGCACACTTTTATTTACAGGTCTCCACCCTCGTCTTGGTTGGTTCAACCGTGCCTGTTGAATATCAAATAGGCACAAATCCCAAGCCTCAATGGTTTTGGCCAGAAGGCAATTTGGGGGTAAGCTTCCCAAACCCAAATTTGCGAAATAAGAAAAGGAGCCTTGCGGGTCTCCCGCAATTCTGGAAGCTAGCCACGACAGGGCATTTGTCTAGCGGAACACATCCGCCAGTGGATTTTCACAAGCATGCGTGGTTGGCAAGAGAGACGCTGTTGTCCAGGCCAACACCAAGAATCCGCCTCCTGAGTCCACGACGGAACTCAGGCCAACCCGGAGACAGACGTTGTTGCAAGTGCAGCCACAAGCAAACACCCCAACCTATGATCCTTAACTCCAAGAGCTTGAGACCAAAATGCTTCCAAGTCCAACCGCGCAGCTGCCAGGATGCTTGTCAAGAATATCAAGACCACGAAGCTCAGACGAGAAGCTTGGCTGTGCAATGCCCGAAGCAGGGCCGAGAAGAAGAAGAAGAAGAAGAAGCAGAAGAAGAAGAAGAAGAAGAAGACTGCAAGCTCCAAAAGCCCACTGCTGTGAGGCATCATAGCCGTATTCACAGCGGTGCTCCAAGACCTCACTCTAAGCTCGTGACAAACCGTTTGGGTTGCCTATGGCGGACACTGTTCGCAATCTCTGAGCTGGACTTGCAACCACGTGGTCTTTGCTGGCCCTAGCAATACGTCAAGCTTTCCAGGCAAGAGATCATGGTGCATCTTCAGGCCCCTAGCAAAGGCGTCTCATGTGGCACTTCCACCAGCTACCTCCTAGGGTCCACCACGTGGTCTTGTCGATGCAACAAAAATCTTCGCAGACACGTTGGTCGTATGACGGCTTCACAGCCAGGAAGTATTGAAGCTGCAACGAGTAGATGTTAAGTCCTGGGAGCATGCGTTCAGATTTTTACAACCCAGGAGTTCCAGAAGCGGTCCTATGGCAACTGGCCTGCAGAATCTTGGAGTCCTGCTGCATCAGGTAGGGTTTTTTGCCTGCAGGTTGCATGACAGTGAGCTGTAAGATCTTTAGTTGCAAGGCACGGCTTCTGCTCGTGTCGATACTGCAGCTGCAACCACTACTTTCTGTTCAACTCTAATTCTCGAATTTTTGTACTACTTCTGTGTTCCTGTTTTTTTGATCGTGTGCCCAGGTAACTATGGCCGATACCGCAAGAATAGGGATGAGCGGATAGCCACCAGGAACGCGAAGAATGCGTTCCCTGCCAGCCTATATTTTGGCGACGGGATTGGTAGGGCTGAGGCTCAGAGCAAAGATTCCCAGAAGCTCAAGGGTTTCTGTTGGGTTGTAGGGTCGGGCTGCAGCCATGTGGAGCTCTCGATGTCAAGCCTCTAATTGAGGACCTTCCTTGAAATGTTTCTTTGATGAAGGGATTTCGTTCATGAATCGATTGTTGCGTGACCTTCTGGCGTCCTCAGGAGTTCTCCGACTGGCAAAGCTTGTCCATGCATCAGCTCCGAATAAGATCCTCCCTTAGCATGGTATCTAAGGACAGATCCCTATTCGGTTCTTTTCGCGCACCTCTCCCGACGAGTGCCTGAGGCAGCTTTTGTGGAGCTTTATTCCGTAGGGTCATGGGAGAGAGGCTTGTGGTTTTGCAATTGGCGGAGGTCCATTTTCGGCAGATTTAGGCGTAGGAACACTGTACATCTCATATCGTTGGCTGATTGGTTTCAGGTTGTGGGATTCTAGAAGTCTTTATCTTTCAGGAGAGTTCAGAGCCAGGCACGTACGCCGCATAGATCATGCTCATTGGGACTAACATGTAAGTCCAAAGTACTAGTAGGTCAGACAGAAGACGCGTCATGGGGCATCTGCAACGCGCTAACTAAAAATGAAGACCTTGACAGAAGCCATCAAGCGACAGGGCTCAACAGTGATTCCTGCAGGCATTCCTTCATCTGGGAGTTTAGGGTTTGAGTATGTATCTTGGTAGGTGTGGTCCCAGCAAGGCTTTTTCAATTGCCTGAAACTTTCTGGAGGACTACTTGAGGAAGCTGTTCGAAGAAGTTGGGAAGGTGACGCACTTCGAGCTGTGGAAGGGCTCCTCGCTCTGAGGGTTATGCTTCGCCATTCTAAAGCCGCAACCAGAAGCCAACGTTACAACTGACCAGTTCCAACTGAGGCCCTGATCAGCAGTCCCTGGGACGAGGCGCGGAGCGTAAGTCGCGGAGTTAAGTTCGGGACTTACGGTCTAAAGCTGTAGTGTCATGATATAGAGATGAATGAAGGAGCTGGGTTCTGGGACTGAGACTGAGCCCATAATATTGGCGCAGAGGATTCCAGAAGCAAGTTGTTTGCCCACAGGTTGAGCATCCCATCATGCTGTAAGTGGGAGGATTAAAGCTCTCCTGTCACCATGGAGCATGTTGTGAGAGGCCAACTTCTTGGTTGCCATCCTGATCTAGCTGCTGTGCCAGTCTCATTAGTAGACAATGACATTTATTCTTGAACTGAGCTATCCTGTCATATGGATGCGAAGAGCGCATAAGCCGTAGTCCCTACTACTGCTGACGCTAGATTTGGCTTGTGGCTCCTATTGAAGCCCAGAGAAAGCCAAGCGCCTTGACAGTCGTCAGAAGATCCTGCAGAGAAGGATTGAACTGCCCCGCGAGAACCTGCATGTGTGACGCGAGTGTCAGATTATGCTTGGATTGCTTTCAGATGTTGTTTTCGCTTTACTTCGCTGAAAGAGGGGCTTAAGCTCGACCTGCATGTTCCCGACTCTTACACAGTACCATAAAATTACCCCAATATAACCCTACTATAACCCCAATATAGCCGTGACCATTCCCTGAAACAGGCAAGGTGACATACACGTCGACTGCCGACGCCAACATGGCCGTCAAGCAGCTCAGCGGCTGGTGCCTTGAGTCGCAAAAGATACAGGGTTATAGTAGGGTTATAGTAGGGTTATATTAGGGTTATATTAGGGTTATATTAGGGTTATAGGGTTATAGTAGGGTTATATTAGGGTCATATTAGGGTTATAGGAGGGTTATAGTAGGGTTATATTAGGGTCCTATTGGGGTTATCTTGATGGAAGAACTCAAACACCTTCAACAATGGGAGTTGCAGTAGCTTAAGTCCTATGAGCTGTTCTTGTTCCTCCTGCTAGCTGCTAGTGAATATACTATAGTAGTTTCCATTTTATTTTCCATTATCCCAATAAATCCCCTATATACTATAGTAGTTTCCATTTCTTTTCCATTATCCCAATAAATCTCCCATATACTATAGTAGTTTCCCTTTTAATTTTTGGGATTTTTCTCAAGTGTTGCAGTTCTTGTAAGCAACGGGAAAGCACAGTGGTGGAAACCCGAACCAGAAGTAATGTCAAGACCATGTAGCTGCTGGGTAACTATCACATGCTGTGGCCTTCTTAAGCTTCGGATACAGGACGTCATGGAATGGAGCATCGGTCTTCGCTTTTGAAGTGTTGAATTACGCCCTGTCCAGGCACAATGGCAAGCTATCTAAATGACAGGTTCCAAGCACGTTGGACAAAGCATCTGGGGCTAGTCCGTATCACTTTGCGCATAGCAGTTTTGCTTGGGGCTTTGAGCGCCAGCCCGCGCAGTATTCATTTTGATTAGCTGCCATTTCGGAGTCTGTCGCGGCTCTGGACCCATGACTGCTTGATGCTTACAACCAAGTTCCTGCAGGTTCCTGCATTTCAGAGAACTTAAGAGATTCGCGAGGTATGTGCACGGCCGCACCATGCGTGTCTGTCTTTTTCGGCCGCCTAGCGAAGAGCGCGAAGCCGACCCTGGCAACAAGGCCTTGTTTCAGGGATGGCACTCGAGCCTTCGGAGTATGGGATTCAGAGAGGTTCGACGAGGAGCGTGGCAGATGACTTGGGGCTTGGTCGAAGAATTCTGACAAGTCAAGCTCTTGCTGTCAGTGCAGATGGAATCGCAGGAATCACGAAGGGGCGTCTTGTAGCAAAGTCGCCCATGGAACATTCGCCCACTCTGGGGCATGTGCAGCAACACTGCTGTTCGTGGGATAGCTGTTGCGAGGTTAGGGCCGATGCATGTTGCAGACTTTCTGCCGCAGGCTTGCGCATTTCGATATGAAGTGCTGCCAATACCAACATGATTTGCATCTCCAGGCTCCAGGCATTACAATAATGTTCTCCAATCAGAATTGTCATCAGATCATCTTTCATAGGGCTCCTAAACCCTATGTATCTCCCAAGGGGCACACCTCCAAAATTCCTTGCTCACAAAAGTGTCTGCCTCTTCTCTGACAGAGTTATTGGATTAGGCCTGGCGTGCAAGCACGGGTCAACCTGTCAGAAGCACTGCCGGAGGAGAGCAAGTTTCCAGAGAAACCCTGCTGCTGGCTCAGTTTGCAGCTCCGTATTCTGCCCATGACCTCAGATAAAGACCTCCAGTTGCGGTAGATACAGGGTTATACAGGTTATATTGGGGTCATATTGGGATAATGAAAAAGAAAATGGAAACTACTATGTTAGCAGCCAAGTCCAAAGAGCTTATCAACATGATGGATTGTAAAGTGGATTGGAAGCACACGCGCTGTGCACCTTGACGGCTGGGATGCATAGGAGGCTTCGATCACGTGTGGTTCTTCCTGAACCCTCGACTTTAGACAAAGGCTCTCCAAGATTCCAAGCGTACTTACTCCTGGATATAAGTCCGAAGCCTGCAGGGTGGTATCCTAAGGCTCAGTCATCTTCAGCAACTGCAACGCGGTCAGCACTGAAGGCTGGCCTCATACAAAAGCAAAGGGTTGGCCTGCTGTCAGATGGACGTGAATAGTTGCAAGACTGCCCCTGAGGCCCTCATGGTGCACAGTTATCCTTGCAGAAGATGCTTTTTGATAGAAGGAAATGTATGCTATGATCGAGAAAATGCCGTGGTAGCGGTCAGTCAGCTAACATAATCATGATCTGGACTGGTCAGCTATCGTCAGCCGCTGCTTCCCTAAAAAGGTGGTCTATGTAGTGTTGTTGCCTTTTATCATGCTTTGCGAGCAGGATTCTTGCGCTGGCTGCTTTCAAAGGCGCGGTGTGCATAGAATCAAGCCAAGCAATTGGGTTGCCGAAATTCCCTCCGAAATCTGGTCCTCTACGAGTGCGCGCACGCACGTGCTAGCAGTCTGTTGGGTTCAGATCTTTGTGAGGGCCACCCTAGAATGCCAAGCCTGGCGAGTCATTTGCGTGCAACACCTAAATCAGTCTGCTCATCAGACAGCAGCACCAATATGATGGTCGCCATTATCGAGCTTGCAAGCTGTAAATCAATCTTGCAGGTTGTAAGTGGGAATGGTTTCTAGGAGAGCCGGAAATCAGGAAATCAGGCGAGTCTGAGGCTGCAGCCATTCTCCAAAAATGTAACAAGCCAGTTGACCAAATCGTGGTCCCGGACCCTGTGTTCGCATAATCCGCAGATGCGCGCAGCTGCAATCTTTGTGTTCCTTCATTCTACTGTTGAGATTTCTGATGCCCTTTCCTAAATGCTAGAGCACCCGCTCAAGGCCGGCACCGTTCTTTGCTTTACTCTTCAACGCTCTGATGAGGGAAAGTCACTGGGATGGGGCACCTGCGTCTTCGCCGCTCTGCAAGAATCTTTTGTGGCTGTTGTCTAAGGATACGCCAGAGGCACTTTCTATTTAGGGTACTAGGCACTTGCTGAAGACTTGCGTTACAGTCCCTATGTGACCTCCTGGTCATAACCTTATCATAGCCCGAGGAAGCGGGAACCATATGAGAGTTGAGGTGTTGAGGCCTTGGACTGGCTGTCGCACTGGGGTAGCCGTGCCAAGCACAGGAGTGTTTTAAGACAAAGAAGCAATCTTACTTGCTTGAGCCACCAACCTTGCAGCTTTCAGCTGATGTACTGCTGTACCTGACCCTTGCAGAACTTCTCAAGGGTTCTGGAGATTCCATTCAACAAGCTGGCTGGTCTGCAATCTTGCGCTCAGTTGCTTCCGCTCCCCTTTTGAATCTCAGTTTCCCAGATGGGCCGAACATCCCAAAGAGCCAAGAACCCAAGACTCGGCGTCTCAAAGTTCTGAAGCGGCAAACTCTGAGAGTGAAACGCGAAACCAAACAGTGCCAACCTCCACAAGCAAGGATGCTCAGCAGGACTACCAATAGATGTCATAGAAGTCTAATGACGTCAGGCAAGTTTTAAACACGAAAGTCTGCGGTATGTAGGGCATCCTTAAAGCTCGAGCTTTTGATCCCTCGGATCCCCAGGCCCTGAAATTCGAGCAACGCACGTAAACTCAAAAGCTTGTTAGCCGAGCACGCAGAAGCCGGGCAGAAGCCAAGGACGGTGAGGCTGCCGCCCGCCGGGCCATCCAGCGCTTCAACGGCGCCTGGGTGGACAACCGGAGGACTGGGGGTCAGCCAAGGAATGTGGCTCTGGATTTGGAGGTTCCTGAAAATCTAGGATTCTTGAGGGTTCACTAAGAAGTCAGGGTGGAATAAGGAGACTGCCACGGCTCCTCAATTGGGACCCATGCTTGGGTGGGGATGCTTCACGACAATATCCTGTGCAAATCTTTTTGCTTCTAGTTGGTTTGCTACTGAGGTTCTACTATGCAAGAAGTCAGGGATAGTGAGGGGCTGTTACATCGTCACCTTGGAGTCACGATCCCTACAGCCTTGAAGGATAGAGCTGGACTTGGACGCTTGGCGCAGAAGATGTTGGTGCCGTCGGCCTGGCACTCCTGCTAGCCATGTAACTGTCTCGTCAGACCATAGGGGAGGTCAATAAGGGAATATACCATATAGGGATGATGTAGGGATTATATTCCCACATTCCCTACTAACCTTGAACCCTAAAGGCTCTTGCGGATCTTAATTTGCCATGAGAGGTTAAGGGTGGAGAGGCTCCAAATATTCAGCTGAGGAAAGCTTCCTTCTTGCCTCGTCCCAAGCAGATTGTATTCGTGGGTCCAACCTACAACCTCGCTCTTTCTCTCTGGGACCCTTGAATTTTCATTCGAATATGAGAAGAAGCAGACCATTTCTTTGCGAGGCGGCGAAGAAGCGTTGCAGGAAAACACCCCCAGGGGCGTGACGCCTTCCTGATATACCCGAAAGCACAAGGACCCGAAATGAAAGGAAGGGACATCAAATCTGTCAGCACTATAAACCCGGATGAGATTGCGGCGCGGCAGGTCCTTGATCACGCGCCAAAAGCCTGCAAGAAAGAGAGAGTCGTCAATGTTGAGTTGAGTAGCGGTGAATGCATGGCATTCAAGACTTGTGTTTGCAAATTGAGAAGTTGCGGCTCGAAAACCCTTCGAAAAAGATCTCACATCCTGGAATCCTATGCCTTCAGTAGCTATCAGCGCTGACTATATCGGCCTAGGGGCCTGTTGCATTCAAGAAGGGGACGAGGGCCAGACTTGAACCCTCCTTGAGCTGTTCAAGACAGGCTTCTAAGATAGCATGTGATGAGACGAGACGATGCGTGTGAGACCTATGAGAGCCACAAGCGGACACGCTATTTGGACAGTACTGTGGTTGTTTTGCAATTAATGAAGAACTTTGCGCAGCTCAAGGATCCGAACCCGCCCAAGTCACTTTCCTGCAAAAGCATGGGTTCATAAGCATTGTCTCGGTTCCGGTTCCGCGCGCTCGAACATTCGATTAGGCGTCGGTTTGAGGCTTGAAGATGAGGTTAGCTTTGGTGGCACCAAAGGAAAAGAACATGGACATGACATGAATAGTAGTAGGAATAGTAGCATGATTCCTAAGTATTCAGGTGGGCTAGCTTGAGCCCCTCTGATGATCTGGATAAGCGGATGAAGCCGCAGGCAGCTGTTCCAGCAAACATGCCCGGCCACCACTCCTTTTAGGAATTCTGGTTGGTTGCTCTTCTGAGAATAATTCTTGGCTGACTTAAGCTTGAAGAAGCTTTGGGGAGCTCCTCCAGGGCAACTGCTATGATCTCGATCCCTTGGACTTAACTCGCAAAGCGCTGGGAGATGGTTGGAACTCCCGAAGCCCAAAGTTGTACATGTTTCGCTGCATGTTGTAGATTGGCGCCAAAACAAGATTCCGCTACTTAACATCTCAGCCTCTCCCAAAGACATTCAAGTTTGGGTCACTCACATTAGCGGGTTGATCCTTCAGACAGGAGCTCAGCAGCAACGTGGCTTCAGTCCAAACCCCAATCCTGAGCCCCGGAGAACCTAGACGCCGTGAACCCCAAACACAAAAAGCCAAACTGTTTTCCTTTTTCCTGAAGTCCTAAATCCCACTACAAGGAGCTTCCTCTCTTGTGTCTTCTTCCACAATGTCACGTGGACTACGACCGCTGCAGATCTCAAGCGGAAGTTTGCGCAATTTGGAGCAGTAGAGGCCGGCCGCCCCGATAGTGTCGGGCGTAGGAGATGAGGATGGTAGTTACTGGTAGCACTCTGCTTGCGGTGGGGCAGGTGATGCGCAATCGCAAGACTGAGACAAGTTGTTGACGTTGCGTCATGCACAGCTTGGAGTCGATACCAACTCTGGACAGGTCGAACACATGGCTTGTAAGGCCATTTGGGATTTGTTGAAAGTTTTTCCATCTGGAGTGAGTTTTATCTTCGTAGCACCTTCGAACACGTTCAGAAGTTTAAGTTTTCTTCTTCAATCTTTCGGCATCGGACCAGGAAGCCTCAACTTATTGTTTCCCATGTGTTCGATGTTGAGCCGCATGAACTCCAGAACTTACTTCATAGAACACACAAGCTTGAGAGCCTTTCCCCCGGGTCAGGAGTTTGAGCTGCGAGTGAAGCCCAATGGCCGCTCCCTGGGCATGGGAACCTGCAGGCGCGCTGGGATCCCTGGGCCTCTTGGGGGCTGGGGTCTTGACTTCAGACTTAAGGAGTTGTTGGTAAAGGTAGCAAGCTGGCAACTGGTCTTTGCAAAAGCAACTGCAGCAAGCCTCAGACAGCTGCAGACCCTTAGCCTGTGCTTCTGAGATTTCCGTCGTTGTCGCTTGTACTCGTTCTTCTGCACCATTCATCCCAAGGCGCCTGTGCCCCCCCTGAGGTTCTCCACCACCAAAGAAGCCCGGAAAGCAATCTCCGGCCTTGACGGCCAGATGTTCCATGGCAGACGGCTCCTTGCCAGAAGGTGTTCCAGCAATGCAGGTTTTGTGGGGCCTTGTAAGCGGAATCCTCATATTGACGGTATAGGTGTATATCCTTGGAGTTCCAACTGTCTGGAAGGCTATTGCTTGCTTGGTATGCATCTTCTTTTTGTTGCATTGTTGCCATCTGAACATTGCAGCGGTGATCCTTCTAGTTTCAGATGCTATTCAAGAAAAGTTGCTCATTCTGGCATCCACCTCCCAACAACTATTCCTACGCAGTTTGGGACCCCAACATGCAGAAGGGCTGGTCCGTGATCTCAAGTTGAGCGATAACTAGAGTTTACAAAGCCCTGTCGTAAGGGCAGCTCACGCACAGGCGAGCATCTCTTTGTGTAAGAGCATCGTCAGGTGCTTTTGTTTGCGCCCTGGGTCCTAAGAGAGGGATGGACTGTACAGAGCTGCAGCTGTCTTCTTGGCAGGGTTGCCGGAGGGAGCACCTTTTGCGCCTTTGCAGTTCCATCAATCAGCGGTAGATAGTCCATATTATCACGCGCATCAAGTTCAGGTTTGCAAAGCTAGATGCTATGTTGCATTTGGTCAGAAATGCACAAGCCCTGAGTCAAGCAGTACGTCAAAAGCAGCCTCGAATGTTTAAACTTAAGCATAAGGCTCTGAGCCCATGTCAGCAAGATTGGCCCCACGGTGCCCAGAACCTCAGCACCTATCACTGGGTTGCTGTTCAGGGACTTAATTTAAGTTACGATATTGGGGAAACCCTATTACATTATTTACTATATATACCCATTATGGTAACTTAATTTAAGTTCCTTAACAGCAACCCAGATCAGTCCTTGTGTTTGGGCCTCCTGCAAGGCTTTATCTCTGCCGTTATGACCCCATCGGGGCCGGGAGGATACAGGCCGGCCATGTAAGGGCTCCTGTGTAATCCCCTCCCTCTTACATTAAACTTCTCCACTCCCCTAATTTCAAATACTCTATTCTGTGGTATATTATAATATATATATATATATGTCGGTAGTAACTGGTAGCATTTAATAATAGGGGGGTTGGGTATTGTATTATTAGGGGGAGGGGATTAGGGAGGATGAAGTTGAGGCATGGCCCCTTGACATTGGCAGGGTGCAGGAGTTTTCTGAGGTTTGATCCAAGGAGGAGAATTCTCAAGACTGGATCCTTCTTTGGCGCCCATGTGATGCATAAGGTCACAGGTTCGCAACGTTGTGGGAGGATGTTGTAGGTGCCCCCTTTTTGTCAGAGGCACATGCCTAAGTTAGCTTTGCGACGGCATGTGCTTGACTTGCAAACTAATTTCCTACAGGACCTTTAGATGGCAACGCTAAGACGTGCTGGACATGCTTGCCGGGTTTTGGAAAGACTTATGTGGGTAGCTGGCGTGTGGTCAAAGGACATCAGATGATCTCCGTCAGTTCAGAATTTCGTAGCTCCAGCAGCTACACAAATGGTAGAACTTCAGCGTCAAGAAGGATCAGACCCTGTAGCGCCGCCCCTACAACCCATGACCCAGAGGTCACATGGAATGAAAAAGCCCTGCCATCATCCAATTTGACGGATCTTTCACAATGGAATCTGCATACACATTACGTTGCTCAGCTATCAGGCCGAGGGCAGGTTTCCTGCTAGGAATTGTTGGCCCCATGCCCTAGATCTGCATCAGGCAAGAGAATCTCGCCCAAATGCCATGTTCATGTTCGAGCGTCCTGCAGCTCTTCACAATTCGAATTCGGGTTGATGGAGTGGTGAGCGGTCATCTTGTTTTAGGCAAACTTCCTTACGAAGATCCCCGTCTCAGCAGGCGGTCGAAGCTCCATATTCCCTGGCCCCACACAACAAAGAGGCATTAACTCCCTTTCCTCCAGCCGCAAAAGGCCAGCCGCCCATGGGAAAACTGCCCGCCGGTCGGGGCCTCACGGAATGTCTCTGAATTGGAGAGTTTACCAGCTCTGCAGAAGTCCGCGATAATTCGTAATTGTGAGTGTTGAGCTTGGGTTTCAAGTTGGTTAGCTTCAGACTATCCTTTGTTCCAGATTCTTGCTGAAAGGTTCGCCTGTTCTTGGGATTGGATTCTAATGAGCTACAGATCGCGTGATGCCAATCTGGTTCCCATCTTCCTTTATTGACAGGAGTCGCTCCAAGGCTTCAAGCGGTGCCGAGCTGTTTGCAGCCCGTGGTGTTCACAGGTAATGGAAAATGGAAATTACAGAAGATCATGATAGGTATGTATTGGGTGTTATACTAGGCAATAAGGCGTTGTGACCGTCAGAGCTTACTCATGCAACGGTAGTGTGACATCCTCAGATCTTCGAATCTGGTAGCCGTGACACACTGCAAGCACGCGCTTGGCAGTTCTCAAACCAAACTTTTCATAATCCCCAAGGGGGACCACTACAATCATGTCTTGAATCAGTCCCTATCCGCAAGATCCCTTGGAGTATCCGTTTTTTCTAGTAGAAGCTGCCTCCAAAGCCCCTTTGGCTAGGCGGAGGTGAAGGAAGAAGATGACAGTGACGTGGAGAACCGCTGAACCTGATCACAGGAGACCTGTTATTGCTTGAGCTGGGTTGATGATGTGAAGCTGCCACAAGAATGGGGAGTCTTTTTGGATAAGCTAAACTTTCAGCATCAGATGGTTTTTGAACAAGTTTTTGGCACATGTAGAGAAGATTGCTTAAGAATGTTGCCGAGTGTATGCAAGGGTTGCTGGAGACATATATAAAACTCTTCACGTTGCCCATCAAGTTCAGTTCTGTCTCAATATAAATCCCGATGCAACCCCCAGTTTCAATTTCATTTTCCATTCTCTTGTCCATCTGATTCCCCCTTCTCCAGAACTTAATCCCTCAGCCCTAAACAGTACATTTGAATTCATCTTCCACTTTGTTTTACATCTGCTTTTCCATTGTTGGGGTTTATGTCTGTCTCAGTATATTTTTATCTCCGAGCCTTTGCTGTACAAACCATCCCCTGCAACTTCCAGTCATCAATCCATTCCACAAATTTGATCTCGGGCAGGGGTGTAGGGTGCTTGGTTTCAGGATGTGCAGCAGGCCCCTATCTGCCCGGAGCGCAAGCAACAAGTTGTGCAGGGATCTTTGGGGGAAAGTTAATGTCCCGCAGGACATCCACTCCCACTTCGATGAAGAAATCAGGAAGGAGATTGCATCATTTTGAAAGCGCCATCTCGTTGAATCTTCTTGGATATGCTTCTCATAGCCGTAGAGTTAGGTTCGCATGCGAGCTGTTGCGGGAAATTTGGGAAAAGTCCCTTGAACATTTCCCATTATAGTCGCTAGATGTCTCGCTCGAACGCATGCGCTAGATCTGAGAAAGGTGCGCGTGCATCTCTTGGTGTGCAACTTCATGGCGACTATGCAATAAAGCAATGACACGTAATAACCACAGTCAACGCGATATTAAGCAAGAGTAATTAGTTGCAATGTCTTGGTTTCTTGCAGAAGCATTGGAACAGACCAACATGGGATTCTGTCTGCAAAGTTGTAGCAGGCTGTTCCTTCAAGTTGCAGCTCCACACCAGGTAGACGAATCAGCCATTGGTTTGCGTGACAGGTCACTTTGCCTCCTAACTTCGGCTGAGAGTCGAGGCCGCTGATGAACCATGCGGTTAGAACGATGAACGTTCTCTGCTGCTACATACTTCTGGCTAATTGTGTATTGAACACTCCAGGGAGCTTTTTTGCTTCCGTCACCTGATTCGGTGATGGACGAGTGGTGGGGGCTGGCACGAAAAACGGTGAGAAAGGGTGTCGATCCTATTCCAGGGCAAAGCAAAGCATCATTCCTGAGCGCATCGAGGCATGCAAATGACCAAACATCTTACGGTAAGAAGGGAAGCATGGAATATATTATATAGGGAATTTATTCCCTTATTCCCTACTTCCCACCAGTAAGACATTCAACCTTGGGCCTGCAACTCTTCCAACCAAAACATCCGCAATGCAAAAGCTTTGAGCAGGTACTCGTTTTGAAATTCAAGGCCGACGATGCGGCAGAATGTGAGCCCGGTACACTGAGAAACCAAAGAAAACCTAACCCAGCATCAAACCAAACCCTCAGCCTCAAGACCTAAACGCTAAGCCGTTGCAAATTTGGCTGCCTATGCCTAAAACTGACAGCCCAGACGGTTCCGGAAACTCTCCCAAATCTCAAAACGAACTTAGCCTCCTCAAAGCCCGTGCACACACCTGGCTCTTCTTTTTGAAGGCATGTGGGGGCTCGGTGGCCTCCTTCGTTGCTTTGCTGCGGAAGGGAACGTATCGCCTCGGCTGCTGCAGGTTTGCGGAGCGTCAGGGTGTTTGCTTACTGGTAGTAGTGACTATGGGAGTAAATCATCTAGGAGCTATATTCCCTCATTCCCTACTAAGAAGCAGCAAGTTTGGGGTTTGGAGGCCGCTGTGGGTGGTGCTGTGGGTGGTTTGCAATGGTGGGTTTAGGCTACAGGTTTTGCCTTTTTTCGGTCTCAGGCTTGGACCATTGGAGATTGACAGTTGTACATTGGCAGGAAATCTACCTGGCTATGGTACACGCATCCAGACGATTCAGATCCTTGTGGTGGTTTTCACGCCTTTTCCAGGTCTTCCTCATTCGCTGCAGGGAATGAACGTCCTCAGCCGTAACCATTGACTGCTGACTGCTAGTTCACAGAAGCCTAAGCCGCATCCTGGACTTTCAACTTTTTGAAAGGCGCCCTTCTGGCTCTTAGGGTCTCATGTCTGTGTCAGGCCTTGCTCGCAATGGGGTGTGTTTGATGTCAGTATGACGCCTGCGGCCTGCGGACAGACGGATGTTGAACCTTCTGCTTCCCTCGCTTGCCCACGATTCGACCGATTTGCTACATGATTGATCAGTCATGCGTGCATAGGCTCATCGCACCGGTAAGAGAATCGCAGCACATGTTCTCAATTTGCGTTGTCTCAAAAGGCCAACCGTTTCATTATCACTGCAATCCCCATCTAGTCACTGCGTGTCCCGAAGATCTCAAGGATATCGAATTTCGAGTTTCTGCGTGCCGGCAGGCCGTACTCCAAATCTGGAATCTCCAGCCCCAAGCCCCTCAACCCTGAACCCACAGCACCTCCGCCCAAAATATGTATCTGTACAGCTCTCGTATGTTTTGTAGACTCTTATCAGCCCTAAACCCGAAAACCTAAACCCAAATCTCAAACCGACAACCCCAAACCCTAAAGCACAAAGTCCGAAAGCACAGTTGCTCTCAAATCTTGTGTCTTGATGCATCGTCCTCTCGATGCGACAGCGCACTGGCTGCTTCAGTCCGAGACCCATAAAGAGAGGGTTGAGAGCCACTCCGCAGGTGCCCATGGCTTACAATGTCGGGCTGCAAGTATGCCAAGGTACGGTGGGAGTCGAAGTGCAAAAGCTGCTTGTAATTGGAAGGACAAGACTAGCTAGCCCTTCCCACAGTTCTTGAAGTGTCTGCGAGAAATGCGCGTTTGGAGCCCTTTGAGACTGGCGCAGCTTGAGCTTCCGTCGGTGAGCATGTCGCGGATTCCTGATCAAATAGTGTTCACCAGGAGGAGCATGTCATGTCCGTTTGAGGTGGTCTTTTGGTGCTGTTCTTTGCAGGCCTTGGTGAGGAAGAGGAGGTCCAAGTGGAAGCAGATGGCACGTCTCGCAGCTGCAAGATGTGCTCAAGAAATCCTCTCAGGACTAGGATTTTCTTCGAATGCTCCAGCTGGCCAAGGAGAGAGAGCCATCTTGGCAAACACCAATGATCACAAACGCGCACGGATAAGAAAAGTCACGGGCCTATACGGGCCGCAACCCCTGCACCCGTAAGCCCTCCGGCCCCAAAAGGCTCCCACCCAAGCTAGAAAGTCCCGATCCCCCAACTGCTCAACGCCCATAAGTGCTGAAGCCCAGGCTGCGCATACGGCGCCTTCGTCGCACCTCATGTGCCGCGGGGCGCTGGTCAGCGGAGGGTGGTGCTTTTGTTGTGAGCAGCTTGGCAGCAGAGAAAGCCATTGGGAACGATTTCGGGGAGCCCTGCATCGAGGATACCGCTGCAGTTTGGGTTAAGATCTGGCGTGGGTCTGCAGAATCTGGTGTTCGGATTGGGGGGCTTTTTGCTGCTGCATTCAACTCTATTTCATTTCTCCAATAGTTCTGAAAGAGTGTACAATTGGTGTGCATCAGCTCCATTCTTGCGGCATGTAAGCTGCACATGTAGCAGCCTAAGATGACACAGGGAGTTCCCAGGACCTATACTCTAAGGTCAAGCTCCAGATCAGAAACGCCACAGGTAAACAATATCCCCTACCTCATCCATCCCAGCGTCAGAACAACTGAGTCAAGCATTCGGCAACATTGAGAAGCCCACATCCTGCGATTGCATGATCCATGTGAAGAAAGACCCAAGAACATGCGACGTTGGACAAAACAAAGCTTTCCTCCAACTAAAGCCTTGTCGCTTCTGACGTTCTATAACAGGTGGAGGGCTTGGAGGTCTTGGTGCGGATTCCCAGGACCTTAGGTTTTAGCAATTCAGGTTAAGACGTCAGGGGAAGGGATTTAGGTCAACGGTGATTGGTTTAAGGTCGATGGGTTTCAAATTTGGGGTTGAGGGATTTGTTGCTTGACTGGAAGGTTGGGGACTCTGGGCTTGTGTGGGGTGACGGTTGCGTTTCTGCAAGGTGTGACACGGGATCCTGCGATCCTATGAAGATACCTGATCTATCTCAACCGGCCTCGCCGGAAACAGGCAAGGCAGACTTAAGGCTTCGGCTTAACGACTCACAGAGCTATGAAGAGTGAGCCGTGAAACCTTCCCATCTCTCGTACAAGACCTTCCCAAAGACTAGTGGTGGTTAGGATACCTTGGGAGGATTTGTGGTAGTTTTCAAGTTTAAAGGAGCGAAGCACGCTCTCTGCTACCTTTGTCCTGAGGGATTGCTCCAGTTAGTCACTGGCCGCAGCAAACTTCAACAACCCCGAGACCTGAACCTAAGCTCCCACTTTTCAGGTAAAGGTGAACCAGCCCTACCAAGCAAAAGCTCGAAACTATGAAGCCCCAACCTCTTAGATCACTGGCAGTGTATGTGCCCTTGGTTGTTGCTTCTGGATTTGCCTACGCCTAGACTTGAAGCCCTTGAAATCTAAAGCCAAGGCCTCAAGCCTAAGGCCTTCCTAAACCCTAAGCCCTAACCCCCTTTAAAGCCTTTAAACCCTAATTACCCGTGAGGCCTTTGAAGCCTCGAACTCGGAGCCTCCAGGCCTGTCCTGTGCCACCTGGCTGGCTCCGGAAGCAGCATCTTTGATGCTCTTGGGCCGCAGCGCCCCCCGTCCTGAGGCGAGCTTAGGGTTGAGGGGTTTAGGGTTCAGGGTTTGAGGAGAGTGAAGTTGTATTTTTTTTTTCGGATTGAAGTTTCAATCAAGCTTGTGTCTGCAGTTCGAGGGCTGTTGCCTTGGATCCTCTGAGACAAGGCTGCCAGACAAGGTGATGAGTGCAAAGTATATTTTGAATGGCCCGAACAATTCCCGGCAGCCTTTGATACGAGCCATATATTCTCAAGCTTATGATTCCTATTCGGCTGGAACGGAACTTGTATGTTGGGTTACATATGAACTTGGACGCTAAGATTAAAAGCTACCCCTATGCAGCGTGGCCTCGCCATTCTGATCGGCATGCACAATTTGATGTTAGGATGCAATTTGGGATGATGATTGATTTTCCTTCGGATCTGCTCGTAACTGATTTGCAGAGCCCATGAAGTGCCGCGTAGAACAGAGCGAAGAAACACACAGAGGTTCACTCTATCATGCTTGCTCACAAAGCGAGCAGCCCCAAGTCCTAGACAGTCCTCTAGATTGAGGGCCTCTTCATCCCCTTCCCCTAGCAAACTAGTGATTCGACGACAAGCACAAGACATGGTCGGTTTGTATGGTTTCTGTCTTTGGATCCTGTGTCGATGGCCTCCAGTCTAGTGCGAACTGTTGGTCTTGGGCTTGGGCATTTTGCAGGCAAGCAGTGAGTTGAAATTGGGCGATGCTTGTGATCATCTTGTACGTGCCGCTGCGCACTGTATCCGCGCCCATTAACTGTTACGACCACAGCACGGAAGAACTCCGCTGTGCAAGCTCTGCTTCAAGGAAGTGCTATAGGGATGGGCTTTGAGCTTCTCAGGTAGTATGGAAAGATAGTGAGACTGTTTGCATGACAGCTTCACGCCGATTCCATTGCAAATTTTTGCTATCCCAAACTTCTACCGGCAGGTTCCTACATAGCACTGTTGATCAATCCCCCTCTGAGACTCAGAAATTCTTTCGAGGCATCCGGCCTAATAGCCGAGATTACGTCCGGGCAGTGCGAGATCTGCATCCGCCGGATGGATGTGGCGAACAGGCGCCCGCATGGGTGCAGAGATCCAGAATTCAGTCAAGCTCAACATTCCAAGTCCCATCCTGCTCATTTTGGCCTCTGGATAGTGCTGCCCTTCTGGCTTGCCTAGCGCCATCCGCACTAATCTTACGACTGCCTTTGACTGCAGAACCTCACATGGGCCTTGGACAAGACCCACTCTTTCACGGCTTGCTTGTACGGAGAGCCCTTTCGTTTGGTAGTAGCATCTGAATATTCTTCATGACGCTCCAAAGCTTATCTGTCCTGCGCACAGCCTTCTCCTAGCTTCAACACAAATCCTCTTACACGGCCTTACGGCATCTGTACTGCGAGCATCCGACCCAGTAGTGTCGCCGCCATCTGCATGTTTATCACGCCGCAAGAGAAGTCACTCCCATTAGATTTCCAGACGCGCTTTTGGACCATGTAAGAAAACAGTCAAGTTGTAACCAAGCTGTAGCCTTCATCGTTAGGACTAGTGTTTCAGAATATGCTTACCTGATCCTGTGTCAGAAAGGCTCAAAAAGTGGAGGAAGAGCTTCCCCGGGTTTTGGTTTGAGCCATGCTTCGCCAAGATACCTTCCAGACTCTGAGCCAATTACCCCGGCCCAGCAAGCCACTTCGCTGCACTGGGATCATGGGAGCTCCCCAAGAAGGGGTCCTCCCTATATACCCCCGACTACTGGAAACCTCTCTATGGGCGGCTTCTTCTTGGAAACACTTCACAACTTTCTCAGGAGTGTTTGTGGCTGTAAGAGCCTGTCAGACAGCCTAGGCCCGAAGTGGCCGGCCTTGATGTGGAGGCCGAATCGGGACCATAGTATTTTGGGGTCGATATTGGGGTCCCATTATTTGTGGAAACTACCATACAACCCCTGCAAATGCTGTACAGTCCCGTGCCGACGTCCCCCCCTTACCCCCCGGTATGGTCACCAACCCCCACAGCCCAAAATTCCAAAAGTGTGAGCAGTCAAAGGGATGGTGGGTGCCCTAGTCACGATGAGTTACTGTCCTCGCCTTTTGAGGCCTTGGAGGCGCCAGTCTCGTAACTGTTGTCTTTTTTTTTTGCTGTCGCGAATCTCAAGAGTGCCGATAGAGTCAACAAGATGTTGGGTGTCCTGGCACAATGCTCGAAACTATCGCTGTTTTTGATGCCGCAGATCCCAAAAGTGTCAACCGTGACAAGGATGGTGAGTGTCTTGGTTACGATCCGCGAATTGTCATGGTTTTATTATGTTGCAGATCTCAAAGAAGCTAACAGCGTGGGGAAGATCTGGCCAAAATTACAGGCTGAACTGCTACAGGCTTCAGACAATTCCATATCAGTGCTTCTTCCACCAAGAAGACAGGCCTTTGCTACGGGATGGCAGTCAGGTGCAATAATGCTGAGAGTTGTGGGAAAAGGAAAGCCACCCACTCCGCACAGGGGGAGGGCAAGATCTGAATGACTTCAGCGACTTCTGCAGCGAATGATGACAGTCCTTAAAGGAAGACAACCACCAGGGGCAGGGAGGAGGTCTCAACATGGGAAAAAACCCAACCCCACCACAGGGGGAAAGGAGGAAGAGCTGTTTGACCTCAGAAATTAGAGGTCGCGATGCTGCAAGGTGACAATCAGTTACCAGAATGCTGGCAACTGTGGAACTTCATGCCAGCATCGTAGCATTGGAGGGCGGGAGGGGGAGGCTGGCCGGCGCTGCACCGTAGAACTGAGTTGCCATTTCATTTTCCATTTTATTTTCCATGATCCCTAAATCCTCTTTATCCCGTGTAGGGCAGGTTTCAACGTTGGCATGTATGTTGATTTTGCAGATTGCCGGCTTTGTTTCCGAACCTTTGCATTTCTAGTTGGTTGTGTTTATTCTTGGAGTGCTCGCGTTCTCAGCCTATCTCAAGATCCAACATAGTTGGCCGTAGGCCGTCCTAGGCCCCAATTCCTAGACCGCTTTCCTGGGACGCTAGGCCGCAATAAGGCTTGCCCTAGGGGGAAGCCTCAGTTTTTTTACAGTCCTTACAGTAAGGCCGAGATCCCTACACTGTGGGTTCCGCATCTAACCCCAAGCCCAAAAGCACTACCCTGGGAGGCGCTCAGCAATCGACCGGCCACATCTTGTCCTCTGAAGGAGCACAGCGTCCTGGATCCTGTTCCAAGCTACCCAGAAGGTTGGCTGTGAAAAGCTGGGGATGATCAGTTTGCAGAAGGGCTGGTATGTGGTCTTGATCGTCCGCCTGCGAGATGATTCGCCTGTAGCTTTGAAATTCTAAGTTGGAACTGCCATGAGCTGGGCTATGAGGGTGTAGTGCTGATGGCATGGTAGTCGTCAGCAGCTGCAGATGAGCTCTGGCAAAGGCTTGGTAGCGGTTGATAACTCTGTAGGCGCTGTGGCAGGTTGGCAGATCTCGTCGGAAGACATGTGCTCGCCGAACGAAGTGGTGTCTGGGACCATGTCCACGCGAACGTGGGACTCGTTCTACTCCACCACCATGCTTCTGGGCTGAGACTGGACAGAGTGTCTGCCACTTGAACACTACACTACACCCTCACCCCAGGACTGGCCCTTGTCAGGGATTAGGACTGCTCCCTTGTGCCCTCTCGGTGTGGTTGGGGATTTGCGTAGGCCTTCCCGGGATGATATGAGGACTACACACGGGCTGCGTGGTCGGGTGGGCGGCTGGGCGGGTGGGCGGGTGGGTGGGTGGGCTGGTGGTGCTGCGGATGGGCGGGTGGGACACCCGCCGGGCAGGTGGGTTGCAGACCTTGACATGTGGTGATGATTGTGCCCAAACTGACCCATACCTGCAGCTGTGGGCACTTTTGCATTGCGAGATCTGGTATTGCCAAAAGTGGCGACCTGCCTGTCATGCCGCGACTTAGGCCAGATCCCGGCATGGAGGAGTTCGTTGACACGCTTCCACCAAACAGGCTCCTCCACGACTTGCACAACAAGCATATGAAGGCCTTCCTCCAGGACCAAAGGGGCAGTCAGCTCATGAAATGTCAGGTATCGTAGATGGCCGCATATGGATGCGGGAGATGAGAGCCATTAGACAGCGGCCTAGGACCCCATAGCCCTTGCATACTGGCCACAAAACAACCTGTCCTGAGTCCTTGAGATAGCAGTGGTAGTTGCCATGAGGAAGCTCCCTGCCGCAGTCATAGCTCGACTCATGGTTCAGAGGTCCTTCAGCATGAGCCAGGCGACATGGCCACTCCTCTGATTGACGTCTTGGGAATTTGAAAATCACCTTCTCCACAATTAAAAGCTCTAAGCCAGCCATAAGTATCATCTGATCCCCATTATAGTATATTGTAGTACACACATTATAGTATACTATACTATATTTCACTATAATATGCCCTTATCTACAGCGGATGGAGCCTGCCGTAGCCCTGGGGGCCGGGGCTCTGTTGGGGCTGCGGAAGCTCATTGAAACGGCATTGAAACTGGACATGAGCTGTAGTCTACATTCCTTAAAGGGGGTTCTATGGGTGGTTGTCAAAATTAATGTCCCTTTTTGGCTCCCTATGATAATATGGCACCGAATATTTAGGGTACCCGAAAAGGGACCATAATTTTGACAACCACCCATATATGGGGTTCCTGTTATTGGGCTTACGGAGTTGGAGACCAGGAGTTTAGATTGCATCTCACATGAGCTATAGTCTAAACTCTTTAAAGGGGGGTTATATAGAGGATTATATAGGGGACTACTATTAGCGGTTATTAAGGGGGATACTATGAGTTTAGACTATAACCCCTATGATCCCCTATCAAATCCCAGTTTCCATTTCATTTTCCATTTTCTTTTCCATTTGATTCTCCATTAT
This sequence comes from Symbiodinium pilosum, assembly GCA_905231905.1. Taxonomy (NCBI): domain Eukaryota; class Dinophyceae; order Suessiales; family Symbiodiniaceae; genus Symbiodinium; species Symbiodinium pilosum. The sequence goes on from CAJNIZ010013547.1 coordinate 49,638, forward strand.
TAAGGGGGATACTAGGAGTTTAGACTATAGCTCACATGAAGACGCGGCGGCCAGGAAGTCGGCAAGCAGCCGAGGGCCTTGAGATCCGAGGCTTCGCACTTTGGAGATATGGGTGGTTGTCAAAAGTATGGTCCCTTTTTGGGGTACCCTAAATATTAGGTACCATATTATTATAGGGTCCCAAAAAGGGACCATAATTTTGACAACCACCCATATGATGCAGGGATATTACCCTAGGAATGGCGAATCAAATGGACGAGAACATGGAAAATGAAGTGGAAACTGAAGGTTTATCGCGATGTGGACTCAATTCATCCTGGTATTGTTTTGGGTTGCGTTATATCATCGTTGTAAACAAATAACCGCGGAATAATATTCGCAATTATTCTACTTCTGTATACCTCTAAATGATCCCTACATATGCCTAAATGGTCGCTTTCCCTCCGTATATAATCCCTGTTTAAGTCGCTTATATGACTTATATGGATTTGGGTTTAGGGATGCGAGGATGCAGATGGGGTCTGTGCAGACTAAAAAAGCTACCATAAGTTGGCAAACCCCAACCCCCAAAATCGGGATGCGGTTATTGTCATATGATAGTCCTAGGGTCCTGATGTGTTGGGTTGGGGGTATCAGAATCCTCTTAATTGGTAAGAATCATCCCTGTATAGCCCCATCTCATAATCACCGTTTCCTTTTCATTTTCCATTTCGGTCCGTTTAATTCTCCATCACCACCCAAATCCCGAAACCCTAGAGAAGGGTTACCATTCCTTTTCTATTAAGCCGCTTCTAATTGCCCCTATACAATCCCCACATACTACCATATACCTATATACCCCCTTGTAACGCTACATGCCCTTACATGACCCCATATAATCCCCTGTATGTGTAGACTATACTAGGCCTGATTATAAGCTACTCTATCGTATTTGTGTGCGTCGTCTCCTCGGCCTAGCTTGAAAAAGTGGATTTGTTGTTTTTTTTGGAAAAACAGCTGGAGGGTCCGTGGGTTTAGCTGAAACCATGGAGCCTAAATAGTAGTGTCCATGGAGGATATTCCATTAGGCTCCTCTATATTTTCATATTCTAATTTGCATAGAGGCTGTAAAGGGTTGTAAGGTTGAAGCTGCGGGTGCTGAGTTTTCGATTCAGAGTCATATCATCTACAGCCTCTGTTCTAAGCAGCATCAGTCCTCTCAAGTCTTCAGCTAGCAGCTAGTTCATTCGCACACTTTGTCCGAGGAGCGACCGCTGTCTCATGGAACCCTTGAAGGGGCAAATCTAATCGTGCCCTAGAAGAGCTCTTTTGTTTCCACGGGACAAGGGTAACTCTTGAAACTTTCCTGACAGATTGCTACCTTCGGCGCATTTTATGATTCACAGTAGTTGTCCAGGCCCGACTTACAGTGTTGAGCTGTTCATGGAAAGCCACTTCATTTGCCACCCTTTCTAGGTTGCTCGTCGACGGCAGGGTACAGATGACAACCCTGAACCAGCACCTTTCTTGTCTTCCATGTGGAAGCTGTTGGGCGGCAGTTGATGTGGGGTTGTTCGGGACTGCAATGTCAACAAGCAGGCGCCAGTGGCGTTTCAGCACCAGATTAAGCAAGGTTTGTAATGCAGAGCTCGGCAATCTTTCTAAAACTCTTTGAGCCTGAGCAGCCAGCCACGCACTGCCGCCGTACTTAGTTCCTCGTGGACAGCCTAGGGGCTTTCCGCAAGAATTCTTTGAAGGTTCGCGCTGGCTCTGAAAAATCCAGCAGCTGCCTATTTTTAGTGTCGCTGGCGCTATCACGCTTGGCGCCACCCATTTCCAGAAGACGTTCCGAATGTTATGTCTGCAAAGGGGCCAACACCAAATGATAACCCGGCAGGCGCTTCGGAGACGCAGGATTCAGTATTTGAAGCTGATCGTTGCATGGTCGATTTTGGAATCCAGGCTCTTACAGATTCATCGGCTTAAGCGTAGCCGTAGCTTCATTGGGTGAATTTGAAGAGCTTGAGCTGCCGTTTTTTCTGTAAGAGCCCTGCAAGACCGACACTTACTCAATTTTTAAAGCAGGCACCTACTACCTGCTTTTTACAATTGCCAAATCAGAGAATCAGAGGACAAACGGAATCACCAACGAGCTCCGCCAGGGACGGACGCGTTGGGATACCGGATATGGCAGCAGAGAAGACCCTGGATGAGTTGGAACCCTATGAGGCTTGAAGAGCCCACACTGCTCAATCCAGAGCTCCTGCTTCCTGCTACAAGGGAGTCTCAAAACATTTTTGATCCCCAATATGCGCTCCCAAGTCTTCTTCTGATCCTTTATACGCTCCTGCAAGGTACCCCTGTTTTGAGAAGCTCCTACTTGTTGTTTTGTTCATGAGATCCGCCTGTCAGCTCCTCGGAAGGCCGAGAGATGTCGAGTGGGTGGTTCACGTATTGTTTCGCGCTACGTTTTGGAAGCCATACCAGTTCCCACTAGCACCAGCCATCTATGCTAGCCGTTGGCTTTTTGGGCCACTTCAACAACCTCCAAAACCCAGCAGCGCTACGTTCGAGCATGTAGGGTGTTTGGACGTCTGACAGGGGTCGACCCCAATGAGCTTTGAAAGCAGAGCTCTAGCGGCCAGACCTTGCAGGTTAAAAGCGGAGGATGACACTTTGGTTAGCTGGCAATGAAGGAATGGAAAAGAAAATGGAAACTACTAGGCCATACTGGGTTATATATGGACTACTATAAGGATCCATTCCTTAATCTGCTTAAGACATTGCCGCGATCTCCGATAGTAGGCCGCCCACAGCGAAGCATCATTAGTCCGATCCCCCAGGCAGAAATATGTCAGGTGTGGCACAGAGGAAGGTATATTATGACTCCACATAGTAGAGTACTTTCCATTTTCTATTCCATGCCTTACTACCGAATAACCCGCAAGGCGTATGCCCAGCCCAGACTGCTGAGTCACTAAGCTTTTTTGGACACTATTAGTGGTTCTAGCAGTCTAGCAGAAGGCTCACTAGGACGGAGCGTGATGATTATGGCCCGTTCACGGCTTAGGGCTCAATTTTGGGGCATTCTGTTGTCATGCCGGTTTCCAAGATCGCATTTATGCCCAAGATGCCCACGCAACTTTAGGCTGGACCATGCAAACTCATACTTAATTTTGATTCTGTTGCTTACTATTACATTATAATATGACCCATTATAGTAGTTTCCATTTTCTTTTCCATTATCCCCCATGTAACCCCAATATACCCCCGTAGAGGTCCGAGCTCCTCGGATTGGGCGAGTTCCTCGCAGACAGGGTGCGACGAGGAGTCGTACAATGTTTGGGGGCCATTGCAGAGGGATCTCTGTTTCCCTCAGGGGCCTAGAGCTTCCAACTATGTCGCTGCTGTCAGCCCCAGAATTCGGTGTGTTGAGGCATCCTCCCCCCCCCCCCGTTATACGGAAATGGAAAGGTAAATGGATACTAGTTGGGGTTTAGCGGTTAGGGCTGTTTTGGGACCTTTTCTGCGGCAAGTTCAGTGTCGCATGATGTGTTGGCAAAACGCCAGCGTTCGAGGTTGCTACAAGATCATGATAGTTTCTGATGCGTCTTTCTCATAGGGTTTAGGGTTTAGGGTTTAACCTGCGAAGTTTTCAAACTATACAACTGAATCGTTCAGTGAATGTGCCGCGGAGTTGTCAAGTGAATGCACCCGGCTGCACTTGGTGGCGCGTCTTTGCACCAGAGTATGTTGTGCTGCGACATATGCCAGTTGCTGGCACACGGTTCAGCTCGAGAATGCACATATCAATGGACCTCCACGTCCTTCAAAGTTGTTCTTTAGCTTCTAGCCATCTGCGCTCAAGTATTTTTAGTCGTTCACAATTACTCAGGGTTGAAGCTCAAAGTGTTAGGGGTTGGGTTTTCCAACTCTTAACAGTTACGCCATGCCGTTTGAATCAAGAGATAGCCGAGATTTTCGGCCGCTCGGCTTTGCCAGGCTGCCGTGTGGGGGGTCTGGGGTTCAGGGTTTGGGGTGCGTCGAGCTTTTGAGTTTTTAGCATTGGGGCGGTCTGGCGCGTGCACTCGCAAACTGTGGAGTACTGGTGAAGAGTTACTGCGATGGTGCATAAACCCGCTAGCCTGCTGACCTTGGAACCTAGGAGGTGATGTTGGCTCAGGTACTGGTTTGCTTGCAGCATGTAACTAGGACATTGCCACATGAATCCACATTGCAGTGGACCAAAGAGCCAGTCACATGCGACCCAAGCCGAGACACTGACACCAATGATGCCTAGGTTTGGTTTTGGGTATAGAGCTGTCTTGTGTCAAAGCTTCAAGATGTTGAATCATGCCTTCTCTTCCTGTAATCCTTGGCTGGAATCAGCAAGCAAAGTCTTCAATTTTGAGTAGAAGCCAGCCAAGAGCCTAGGGCCGCAGACCTCTAGACTCTGGACTTCTAGACGGTCCTAGACTCCCCCCAACCTCGAAGCTGAGGTATGCGACTGCTGATGCAGAGCAGGGTGAGCCACATAGGGAGGAGCTGTTTCCGCTTTCAGGACCCGTATACCTTGCTGAAACGGTTTGAGGCTGTTGCGATGCAGCGGCCTTGGCGTAGTGCATATTGTTGGGCCGTGTATGATCTTCCCATCTGAAAAGCCAAGCCACAGGCTCAACTCTAGCATTCAGTGATCATGAACCCCTCTAAGAACTGCGCTTTGCTGCCCATTTGTCGGCTGCTTAGTGGACCTTGGTGTTTTTCGAGCAGTTTACGGAGGCTTCTGCAAATATTCCACCAGCAGGCTGCAAAGCATCTGAGCTATAAGAGTCTGCACATGTCGCAGTGACGGTCCTTGCTGCAGAGGCCTTCCGCTTCTACGTTATCCTCAGACTCAAAGCCTCAGTAGCCTGAATTTTCAGAAGCCAGTCGATGTCCGAGCCACTCGAGGGCAATGCTAGCTCCAAGGGACGGTGGGTGATGCATGGGTCGGCAGCTGCTCTCTGCTTGACAACAACAAGTTGCTACCAAGAAGCGCAACTCCCGACAGCCACTCGATTTTGCCGGAAGGACTGCATCTACAATGCACGCAGGCTCGCCAACGTAGCTGAGGATTCAGGATTGAAGTATAGTGTTGTTAGACACAGTTCTGCAGCAATTGTGCATTGAACTCTAAGGTACCTGTTTGGATCCTCACGTGACGCATTCATCACCCAGTTTGACTATTGAGTTGACTCTCAGACATAGAGCACCAGATGCAACCCTCTTTAAGGGTACAGTTCAGGTTTCTCAAGACAACAGAGCTTGGATTGCTTGAGATGGCTGACGGTTACAGTGTGTGCAGGGGGGGGGGTCTTTCTGCAGACCCCAGACGATCTTCAAAAAGCGAACAGTTGTGAACGATGAACATGTCAACAAGTGAGATTCTGTCGTCTCAGAGATTTCGAATTAAGGAATAGAATTTTTAGATTGCAGGTTTTGGGGTCTTGGTCAAGAGACGCTCTACGCTGAATGTAGAGGCTGCGACCGAGTGGGGCTTGCATACAATGCGGCAGCATCCGCTGATGGGCGGTGTGGACATCTACTGTATGCCTACGCTCCAAACCTATGGAGTGGTCCAGCATTCATATTTTGCAGCATGATGCTTCAGAAGCGCTATGCCCAAGCAGCCCTGAGCCAGAAGTTTTCAATGCTCCCACCCAAAAGAGATGCAACATCCAAATTGTCTGCAAGGCCCCTGCAGACAACATTCCTCAGGCGGGCCTGGGCAGTTGGTCCTGTGGTATGCTGCCTTGGCGGCCATTACAGAGATGAATTCCGCTAAGGGCCCCTTTAGGAAAGCTTGCGGTGGAACGCGCTTCCGATTTTTTTCTTCGGCAATGGTCAGATTTGGTGCCGCTCCTGCTGTGGTTAGATCATACAAGCAAAGGCTGGACCAATTAAACTACATGCTAAAGAAGCCTGGATGCGCATCTGTCATTGTTCAAATGAACCTTGATCCAGAACTTCAAGCTGGAGGGCTGAAACCCAAGCTCCCTGTCCCGCATAAACCAGACTTGTCTGGCGAGGCCAGTCGCTCGAAGTCATGTAGGCTGGATCTCACCAACAGTGGCGGGTGGGGCTCAGATCCTTTGGTTTCGGGCTTGGCTTAGGAGCTTGTTGCAACCGTTCCTATTTGGGTCCTTATCGTGTCTTCAAACTCAGAACGGCGGTGTAGCAAAACCCGGAGGTACCAGTACAAGTACCGCGGTTCTAGGCTGAGTGTGGTACATGTGGCTGGCTGTTGCGCTCATTGGCGCTAGCCATATTCAGTTTCTTTTTTGTAAGCATATGCTTTCAACTTCCCTGCAGCGCGCAGCAGGAAACCTGACACAGGGGAGGTCTATGCCCGTTGCAGGTGAGTTGCATGCGCAATTCCTTTCGACCTCAGTCCGGGACATCTATATCCTAAGGAACTTGTTTGGTTCCGTATTCACCCATGACAGCCCAGCTACCTACTCTCCGGGATATGTGCACCACTATTCTCCGACAGAGCACCAGATTATGTCACGAAGATGAAAACGAGAAGCGGAACCACGGCGCGAAACAACGGAGGTCACAACTCGACGGCCGTGCTTGCGCCCACAGTTTAGGGCTTAAGCTAGAGCACAAGCAAAAGCAGTACACCATGCGGCAACACTCCGGTGTGGAATCACAGGCATCTGGCAGGAGTAAACTGGACGTTCAACAGTGCTGCTAGCTCGCCATAGCTCGTCCATGACATAGGGATTGAAAGGATTGGTTATATACGGGATTATCCAGGGTAATATAGGAATTATGTAGGAGATTATACAGGGGACTGTATAAGCACATGGGAATATATGGGGATTTGGAATTATAGAGGGAGATGGGAATATTGAGGGATTACACTCACAATATCTCGAAGGCCAATGTCTTGGCACATTGGGCCAGCGTTTGAGGCTTCGGCCTGCACAGCTTTTATGACTTCAGGACATTGTCCTTATGTTTTTCAGCAAAACCCTCTACAGATTCCCATACCTCTATATAATCCCTTTATTACAATCCCCATATAGCCTGACTTAACCCCCACACCTACATATTCCAAATGGCAGGCTATACGTGACCATCTTTGGACTGGTCTTCTTTGGCCTGGTTCTGTGGTCTCCATTGTCCTTGCGGCAGGCAGGGAGGTTTCGTAAAACGAGGGCCCCTTAGGGGCCTTAGGGAGAAAAAGGGATCCTGTAGGGATGTATAGTATAGGAATTTGGTAGGGATTATATTCAGATTGTAAAGGAGTAAGCTTGGGATTGTACAAGCATCATGTAAGGGTGCCCTCGGGATTGTGGTTGAGTTGCCGAAGCTTGCTCGGGGTGTTGATGGTTTCTGTGTTATCAGGGCTGATCGGAAGTGTATGGCCCGGTGGGGTCCTACTCCAACACTTGCGTAATCTGTAGAGAGGGTGTGAATGCTTCCCCCAAGCAAAAATGTTGCCCCCTCACACTCTGATATCAACATTCCGCTGCGCTGACAGGATGTAGTCTTAGTTTTCTTGATGCTCTCCTGGGGTCCAATTGCAGGAGAGCGATAGCGCAGGTCCGGAGGCAGATATGATATGATTGAAGCCAACGAGTGAAGTGCATCATATCTGAATCTTGACCCCTCTAATAAGAAGGTCGACGCCCCAAACTCCCTGGAATTCTAGAGTCGAGTCGCCTTACAACTGAAGTCGCATTTGAAGTTGCAAACAAGAAGGCTGACTTGAGCCCTGAGTTACCAGTTGCCCAAGCTTGACACCCACCCGACCTGAACTTGTAGACAGTGAGACAGTGGACAAAGGTATCTTTGACCAGGGACTGTAGGAATGTGGCTCAACCTCACAGCCCACAGCCGCGGATGCAGGCTGACTTATGGGGCGCGCTCGCGCTTTTCCTGCCAAATTTGGGCCATCTAGACTCTAAGGGAAACTGGATCGCCGCGACCCAGCTGGTTGAGTGTTTTCCATGGTTTGCGAATGCGTGTGTGTTGGGGTGCACGGCTAGGGAGTATCCAGGCTGGGAGATAACAGATACGCGGTTTGGCTTGATGGGCTGAGAACAATGATTCGCAATAGAGCGCAGCTTTACTGCCCTCTCCAATCGTGCCTTCAGGGCTGAAGTTAATAGAGCTGTCAAGCCCAGTCTACATAATGACAAGCTTTGGCGCACTCAGGGGGCCACACCTAGAAATTCAGACAGTTGGGATAATGCCCTCATGAGCCATGTTGCTACCTGTTGGATGCTGTGGATGTCTCCCTTCATAATTCTGATATGCCCGAGTCCCCAGCGAAGAAAGAACCTCATAGCCCCGAAGAAAATACCCTTCCTAGGTTTGGACTTCCAACCCGAAGCCTTGAGACCTGCTGAGGTCCTGCAGGCCCCCAACCTAACACCCCAAAACTCACCTAGGACACCTGGGATCACTTCAAGCTTCCTGACTGCGACCCGGGCCCACCACCCGAGTACAAGAAGCGGATCCCCTACTGGGTCAATGTGTTTGGGCTGCACTCTCCATGGTTTCGTCATCTACCGTTGCCTGTGCCAACAGCCCAATGAGTCCTAAATCCTGGATGAGTTTTGAGAGCGCTGCCTACTTGTTTTTTGCTTTCGCTGTTGAACTTGTGCGTGTGGGGGGTTGGGTGGGGGACTTCCGAGTTACCCAGGCTTGCTATGTGCCTCAATATCACGAACATCCGCTCGCCCCGCATGCACACTAACAAAACGGTGAGCCCCAAACTCTTGCTTCGTAAGGAAGAAGGCGATTGCACTAGTTCCAGAGTTGTTCCAGAGCAGAATCTGTGACTGTCTTCGAGACCGTGAAGGCCGTCTCCGAGCAGTAAGCCCCATAGATCAAGCTGGCTACGAGGATCCACAGGCCCACAATCCGCCAAACATGCAGAAGTTCAATTCTTTCCCGCATCCCTACTCCCCTTTCCATCCCCTCTCCAACACAGGGAAGCCTTATCCTGAACCTTCCGCTGTGTTTTCTGTTGAGAGAGCCTGCTGCTCCAAGGAATCTGTGTGGGTGCCGCCTAAGAAGGCATACCACATGGACGGAAAGTTTTGGGTCTTTCCCAACGAGTCCAACGGAGGCCTGGCGTAGAAAGTGGATTTGGACAAAAGTTTGACGTTGAGCTCGCTTTATTCAACCTAGAGATTGAACTCCAATTTCGAGATTTTCTGCTCTTCAGTGAGCACGTCAGCCTTGAGACCTGCCCTAAACCCTAAATCCTAAACCCTAAGTCCTAAATCCTACACCCTAAACCCTAAACCCCTGCTGTTGATGTTTTGTTTGACTAGGCCATTGGGTCCCGGCCCACGATGTGCCGGCAGAGCCAGGTGCGCCAAATGTTGGGGTTTGGGAAAACGCAGGCTACGGAATTCAAATTTCTGACGCCAGGCAGAAAGTATATGTGATAAGTATTGTTGGGCAAAGCTCTAAGCTGAATGCAGTGCCTGAAGGTCAAAAGTTTTGAGGTATCTTGGGGTCCTTGATGCACGACCCTCTGCTTTAAGATTTCTTAGTGATCATGGCATGCCCTACGAATTTCATTTCTTCATCCTAACCTGATCTTGGGTTGCAGACGTTGGTCAAGTCTTTTTGTGTGTTGGGTTTATGGCTGCATCTGACCCGCTTGTACTACTGTATTTCAAATCTTCTCGGACAACAAAGAACGTGGTTCCTCATGGCCCCAGCATGTCAAGATTCGGGGGTGAGCCGCTTATTCTGGACTTCTTACAGGGCAAGCTTCTGCTAGGCTTCCATGGTAAAGCTAGGTATACAGATTGCGCTGCGCTACTGCAATGTGATCCCATACCCCATGGCAAAGATACTTGTACCAAGGGTACCAGGGGCAGCTTGCAAATGCTTAAAACCTAGGCATGCGTTCCCAAACATACTCAAAACGTAAGCCCTAAACCTAATCCCTCGTCACTCCTGCAGCATTCCCACCAAAGCCTTGCATGATTCTTCCTAAAGTGGCAGAAAGTTTGTGGCTGAATGCCTCCCCCTAATAATGACCCCAGCCCAGCTATTAATGAATATTCCTCCTAAGATATGGTAATTTCCCAAAATCGGGGACCCCAATATAGACCCCAAAGTACTATAGTCCTTACAATGGAGACCCCCCAAAAGGTACACCCAACTTTAGGAAACCTCCAGATATGATGGTACTACATTCGGAACTACATTCGGAAAACTATCATTGCGGGGTGGGTGGGCTTACCTGCTGAGGCCACTTCATCTCGGTTGCAAAGAAGCACTACAAAGAGGCACCCAGCTGCATTGGCATTGGGGCTGTTATTTAGGGGCATGTAGGGGTATACAGGGGCATCTTCAAATCATGGAGGCATATGGAGGCTAACATAGAAGTTCTAGAGGGACAACATACTGGGATATGCTACAGGAATATGTAGGAATAGTGGAGCATCCAATGGCACACAACAGGGAATTTGAGATGAAAAAGGGTTATATTGTAGTTTGATGTGTTTTGAGTTGTATGACTTTGGTTTAAGGGTTCGCGGCTTGGGCTTAGGGGTTGAACGCTGCAGGGTTAAGCATTTAGGGTTCAGGGTTACAAGATAGCACTTGCGGAGTTACAGGGGATTGGAGGTCCTGGGGTGTTTGCAGATGCGCTGTCTGGGAGTGGTTCCTTCGCCACGTGTTCAGGCATGACTATTCACCCTTTCTTTAAATCCTTCGAAATGCTGCGCCGAAGCCTAATACTGAGGAGCCAGGCATTTTGCAGCAAGTGTAGGCCAACAACAAGCCTGACTGTCAGGGTTCACTGTGGAAGCTTCTGTTTGTCAGGGAGCTCCCTAAATTACTCGGACACGCTCTACTGCAGTCATGCTCTGGTCCAGAAGGTCATAGAGCTTCTAAGGAACCCACAAGAACTCCCCCCCAGCCTTCATGAAAAGATAAGCACAGAAGACACTCTCCCAGGGAAACATCTATAAACCCTAAACTCTAACATGTAGTAGTTTCCATTTGATTCTCCATTATCCCAATATAGCCCCAATATTACCCTAATATACACCCTATGAACCCTATAATTCCAGTTTCCATTTCATTTTCCATGTTCTTTTCCATTTGATTCTCCATTATCCCAATAAAACCACAAAATATCCCATACATATCCGATTATGACCCCTATATAACCCCTAAAATCCCTGTAGTTTCCATTTTCTTTTCCATTATCCCAGTATAACCCCAATCTATACCATTACAGTTGAAACCCCAAAAGAGGCCTGGAAAGCAAACTTTCAGCCTTAGAGTGGGCTGGACGGGGCCCTGTTTCTGGCAGGTTCCGTTTGTGCGGACCGCTGAGCAGGATGCTTGCGCCGAGAAGATGAAGCATTTCTACTTGCATATATGGGTAGTGGTTACAGGATTTTAGGGCTTAAGCTTTGGTGGCATGGCTCGCTGCTTTGTAGTTGGTTCTAGGTACTAAGTACCTGCCAACATGAAGGCTCGGGGAAGGAAGCTTTTGGGTTCATTGATTGCCGGGGCTCTGGCCAGCACTGGAACACACCTCACAAGAGCCAGCCACCTGATCGTCATAGGTCAAGCGTTGTTTGCATTGTTACTTGTTATTGGGTTTGCTCATTTGGTTTGAGGGTGCGTGCAGGAAACCCCGCAATCCTCTATGAGTGGTTTTGCGTTGAGATGTTGGAAGTCCTGATGACTTTGACAATCTTAGACACTACCGGCTGGCTGATCTCATACCCCTGTTAGAATGTTAGAAGCTATAACTACCGTTCTCTCCTTCAACTCCAGCCCGCAGAGCCACTGAATCTGGAGTTGGGCTTCAGGGTTTAGGATTTTCCATCACTTGACGACATTTGATCAAATCGCTGCTACTTTCGAGGTCGGCTGACGCCTATCACCAGAAGCTCATCGCACAGCATGCGGAGTTCCAGAAAGCGCGAGCTGAAATGGAGGTGGGCACTACGGGATGGTGTGAGTGTTGTAAAGATTTGGCATTCTCTGGGGGCGGTGCCTTTCAAACCGCTTGTGAAAAGTTTGTAGGATTTGGGAAGCCATCCCATGCCTTCAGAGCCCTGAATCATTTTTGACACCCTGCCTTAAGGCTCCACACCTTGAACTGTAATCCTGGCACTTTGAGGCCCGGACATTTCCAAGGAGTAAGGTTCAAAGTAATGAGCAGACTAGGTAGTTGACAAAATTCAATGCCCTTGCTGAGGAGCTGCTTCAGTGGCAAGCAACCCATTCGTGCGGAGCGTGTCCTGGCTAGGTTTGATATGTATGAGGTTTTTGTGAGGATGCGTGGAGGGGAGTAAGTGCAGCCTCTCTTGGATTGCCTTTGCCTGCACTTTGCCTTCTCAAGTGCATGGGATTTCAAGGTTTCTTGGGGATCTGAGTCCATTTGGGGTTCTGCATCCTGAGGCTCTAGGGTGAAGGGCTAATAATCATCAACCTTCGGATTCCTTTGGGAGTGATATCTGCTCTACACGACCGAGGCCCTTGCCGACATGATGAGGGTTTGAGGCCTAAACTCACGCAGGGGGCCTGAAGCCTCCAAACCATGAGATGGGTTGACATTTCTCACATTTCTCTTCAGATTTCGTCGCCTATGGCGTCACAGTCACTACAAGGAAGCTTTCGTCCTTTGGTCAGCACACCAAAGCTTTGTGGAACATGTGTATGTCTCGCGACCTGGGTTAGAATGGATTTGCCCGGGATGGGGTGGTTCCGTACGTCTCAGGGCAGGATTTTATTGCAACAATGACCAGGATCGCTTTGAAGCCTGAGAAAATTCCAACAGAGGTTACTGGTTCTTCAGACTTCTTAACGCACACAAGGGATGCAGGACATACAGCTTTGCAGGGGTGCAGGCTTCAGGGAGTTTATTGGGGGCTCGAAGCTGCTTGACCTCTGGGTCGAGCCTCCCGATCTTCGTGAGGTGTTCACGCCGTAGCATCTCAGTGCACAACAGTTCTGCAGTCATACAAGTTGCCGTGGATCACACCCTGCTGAAGGTTCTCATGCTGACTACAGACCTCATAGTACGTTTGCAGGGAAGGAAGTCTCTTTTGAGGCGTTCGGTGAGTTGGCCCTCAATCCTTTTGAAAGATGAGTGGGGCATGTCAACAAACCTGTTCTGCATATGTGCTTCCCCAGATGATCTGATGGCCAACAGATACTTGCCTTCATCATCTCTCTTGATTTTCCCTATCCAGAACTAGGGTTGATGGACAACACCCTGCATTGTCATCTGTAAATCAACAAGAGGCCTGATGTTAATGTGGTGTACTTTGGGTCATGGACGGTTTTGTCCATCAACAGTAAGACCTACTGCTGGTACTTGGTAGTTGTAGTTGAGGCTGCTTAAAAGCCAGATTGGCCTCGGACCTTTTCCAGGGCCATGTGGGAGTTTCCACAAGTTAGGGGCCCCTTTTTGGGGATCCTTGTCATAAGTGCTATACTACATTGGGCTGATGCTCCTGATTTTGTGGAAGCTCCCATGTCTATACATGAAGACCTGAAGATGCTGCACTTTCCTTTTTACACGCACCCACATGCCTGAACCATAAAGCCAGACTTCCTGTGACCCCAGACTTCCTTTGAGGGGGACCCCCTCGTAATAGGCGGTTGGGGGGGTATGTCACCATGGGCGCCGCCTATTCCTACGCCTCTATAGGAGTGTGGGGTGGGGGTAGGAAAAATAAGCGGGAAGCCTCAGTTTCAAGGCCGGATTGTTGTGCCAACTCCCTCATGGCAATGTGGTCAAGGGACCCCCAGCACTGCAATGATATGGAATGATATGGAAATAGGCGGGCCGCCTATTTCGGGGACCCCCCACATACCCCCACCCTCGAAGGGGTTCCCCTTCCTTTGATTGGTTTAAGACTTGCAGGTACAAATCTCTCAAGCCCGAAATAGTGTAAGCTTTTCCTCCCTTATCTCCGCACCTCCAGGCAGTCCGCCAATGTGGTGTTCCATGGTTCGGCTGCAGCCAAGGAGCCTGATGGTGACAAGTCTGGCAGCTTGACTTAGAAAAGGGCGGCAGGGTGGGTAGGATTCTTAAGGGTTCTTTCGGCTTCCTTGAGCTTGTTGTTTTTCCGCATTGCAGTATGATTGTGGCAAACTCAAAGCTTCCAAGTTTCTGAATCTCCAAGCCCTAGCCATTCCAAGCGCAGTTTGACCATGGAAGATGGGGAGTATAGAAAGACGTGGGTTTCCTGAGCTAAGCAGCTCACATGAAGCCCACACTTTGCGTGGCAGAGCAAAGTAAGAAACCGATGCTCGCCAGCACCTGGGATCATGCAGGCTGCAGGATGTGGTAGTTTCCCAAAATAAGGGAACCCCAATATAGACCCCTAAATACTATAATCCTTATAGGGACCCCCCAAAAGGGCACCCCTAATTTTGGGAAACCCCCATATATACAATCCCCCATATAATCCCAGTTTCCATTTCATTTTCCATTTTCTTTTCCATTTGATTCTCCATTATTAAGGGGGATGCTATAGAATAGACATGGTATCCCAATATAATCCTATATAACCCCAATATACTATAGTAGTTTCCATTTTCTTTTCCATTATCCCAATATAACCCCAATATATACCCTAATAATCCCTATATAACCCCTATATAATCCCTGTAGTTTCCATTTTCTTTT
>CAJNIZ010013547.1:64399-74570 GCA_905231905.1 Symbiodinium pilosum
GCGCAAGGAGCCCACACATCTTTGTACCTGAAGGCTTCTCTAAGTTGTTCGTCTATATAACCCCAATATACTATAGTAGTTTCCATTTTCTTTTCCATTATCCCTATATAACCCCAATATATACCCTAATAATCCCTATATAACCCCTATATAATCCCTGTAGTTTCCATTTTCTTTTCCATTATCCCAATATAACCCCAATATGTCCCATTACAGTTCCTTTTGGCAGAACTGAAGGTGCCCACTGCCAGCGAGCCTGCACCGAAAAACTCTTTGCGGCGCGGCAAGCACAGGGTTTTTTTCAGGCCCCCTTAAGTAGATAGAATATGGTTTTGGGGTATATTATAATAAGATCCCCATATACCCCATATTCTATCTACTTAACGGGGACTATAGGGTCTGGATCTCAGATTCAGGGTTCTAGGTTCGCTCTTGCTTGCCCTTCTATGCAGGAGCTTTCCTTCGGTCAGGCAGTAGGATGGAGTCTCAGCAAGCGGAAGCGTGGCATGGGCCTACTCTTTGGGAGACCTGTGAATCATTGTGTTAACTTTTATGGCTACGGGCCAGACATGATTCTTTTCAAAGACTAAGCTACAGGGTTCCTTGCAGACCTTGTGCAAGAGGACCCCAGAGGTCGAATGCACCCGCAGGTTCTCCTGATTGTTGGAAGCTGCTGCTTTGAGTTGCCCACGAAAAGCATGCAGACAGCTGAGGATGCCTTCACCTGGACCAAGGAGGATGGTTGCCTCCTACTGAGGAAAGGCCCCTGGGTAGCAGGGGGGCTTGGGGGTGATGGTTTATCTATACATTCTTCTTCCGTGTGGTACTTCAATTTTTCTCTGATACGCATTTGTCTCTGAGCATGGCCAACGCTACCATGGGTCGTGTTGGCATGATTCGCGTGTTTTTGGTGTTGCTGTTGCAAGATGACACGCTGAGTATATCGAACAAAGGAAGGCCGCAGTCCACCACCACTATTATACTGTAGTGCAAACACTCGTCCTCTCCTCCCTGTTTCCACTTAACTGTCAGGAATAAAAGTGCTAGCATGAAAGCTGACGTTGGAAACTTTCTCATGGGCTACACATGAGCACTGTTTCTACGCTTTCCTAGCCAGGTCGTCAACTCTGAGCCGTAGATCCGAAATCTATCCTAAACCCCATAGGCCCTAAACATTTTGACTGGAGACCATCCTAGGCAGCGGCTCAACCTGGAAGGCATGAAGCTTGCTTGCGACATCAAAGAGTATGCCGAAATTTGGGGTTGGGGGCTTCAGGGTTCGGGCTTGGGTTTAGGGTTTAGGGTACGGGTTTGAAGCAAGAGGACTCCAACCTCATTGTAAGTATGCGCAGTTGTTTCGAGCAGCCGGAAGTGTCATTGCTTTTGGGGTGTTTGAGTGAATTGCGACTCACAGTGTAAAATCCACTTTTTACTTCCCTGAAAGTTAAGTTGGCCACACCTACACCACGAACCCTGGAGATCAGCCCAAAGGTGGAATCATGTGAGATTTGCCCAGATTCATTGTAGAAAACTGCGGGTCCCTAAAGAGCGAATCCTACTACAAAACGGCTAGGTATCCCCCCCCCCAATTTTGGAACATTAGTTTAGGGCAAGTTCCATGCGTAATCCTCAAGGCTTGTTTATTTATTAAGTTACCCCGCACATTCTGAGTCCTATATGGCAGTTTCCAAAATCTGAGGTTCCCTTGGAGGTCGCGGTGCACACAACAAGAATTACAGTATTTGGGGATATATGACGGAGACCGCCATCTTTGAGATACCTGCCGTAAACCCTTGCAAAGAGCACCCTTCCGAACCCCCAAACCCCAAATCCTAAACCCCAAAGCCTAAACCCAGCGAACCCCATGCTCAGCGAGCAGACGTAAAAATCTGATGGGGTCGACAAAAACCCCTGAACCCCAAACCCCACATCCCAAACCCCAAACGCTAACCCTAAACCCCAAATCAAACACCAAGCAGGCGGAGCCACAGCACGGTGCTTACTCGGGCTACCCGTGCCAGCAGGACTTGGTGGCCATCAACTGGATCACAGATGAGGCACGGATTGCTGATTATATTTCTAATGGTTATTTCTCGGTTTTTGTTATTGTCAGTATTCTTACTAGTTGACATTTTTATGACTGGCAGTTTGTTGCCGCTTATTCTGGGTTTTAGTATAGCGTGATTCTGTTGGGGGAGGGGTCTCAAGGGTTGAGGGTTTTGGCTGTGATTTTAAGCTTGGGGGGCTTTGAGTCTAGGATGTGGAAGGGCTTACAAGCTGTTTAGAAGCACACAACGGGCAACACGAATTTTAAACACTGCTGATCATACTGTATACTGCAATGTGTCCTTCCCATGCAGCGTACAGTATCTGCCACCACGCTGCTCATCATCGCCCTTGGCTAGAGATCTCTCTCGTACCCCCAGGCGCAGAAGCACACCTTGCTCGATGGTGTGAGTCCGCCGAAGAGCTCTCTAACTGGCCACGGGACGGCGGGCACTGTGCTCTGCGTTATGTGACCAGGCTGCACCTTCAGCTGTTTTCATTCCGCAGGAGTTTAGACCTGTTCAAGATCTGGGAACGTCGTCGTGTTCGAATTGTTGGGCAATAGGATTTAAACAGTCATGATGGGATCGTATACGTTGTACCACTGTTGGCTCCAACAGATTGGAAGCCCTGTGCTCCAACAATCTTACTACCCCTCTAGTCTTCCAGCAAAAGGGAAATCATCACGTTCCTAAGCCCGGGCATCAAACTTAAGCCCCTAATCTTTAGCCCTCACATAAGCCGCATATCTCGGATGTAAAGGCCTTCATGCTTATGGTTTGTCCACCCGCATCCTGATTTCCCCTGAAGGACCCGACAGCACTGTCCAATTTCGAGCACACGCCTGGTGTTGGAGGGCATTCGGTTTGGGGTGTAAGGCTTAGGGTCTGTGGTTTGGGATGTTTCACGGTTTACGGTTTGCGGCCTCTTCAAAAGGTCCGCAGAAGATGTGCCTGAACTTGCAACTACGGATCCCTCTCCGGGCGAAGGTTTCGTGCAGAGAGCGGGCTGCGAACCAAACAAGATTTTCCCAACCACAAAATCCATTGGCTTTTGCCATCTTTGGGTCTGCTCCGTGTTCAGTTCAAGGTCGGCTCGTTTAAAGATGTATGTCAGTGTCCCACTGCAGAGTTCCGAAGACCTGCGCCAACATGGTGTGATCCGAACTACAACGGTTCCCTAGTAGAGGAAAAGGGCGCGTACGATCAGCCTATGATTGGCAGGAAGTCGTCGCAGAAAGTACTGGTCCCGCTTTACATGCCTTGAAGCCCACCCCGGCCGGCCCGAGCCGTGCAGTTTTGACACCCAAAGTGGGTGCCGCCTCAGACATCTCATTCCCACAGCTTCAGGCTCATACAGCCTTACACCACAGACATAGATCTCGTCCGGTTCCCAGCTTCGCTGTGCAAGTGCTCGGGAGTCATAATTTCTTGCTGCTGCACTGGGAAGTTCATTGAATTGGTCTTGTAGTGTGAGGGGACATGAGAAGCCATCATGCTGCTTGCTGCAAGTCTTTACTCCTAATTAGGGAGTTGTTTTCAGCCTCACTTGCTGTCACACAAGCAGCGAACAGGACAGTTGGCATGTTTGACCACAATGATTTTTCTGAGTGATGTTTTGTGGTCAAATCATACTTGGAGGTTCGTGGGACTAAGCAACTACTTCTAAGTGGGGATGTAACTCCACATATAATTAAACCCTCTAAGGCCATTTAGAGGGCTTGTAAGTAGGGTTAGAAGTCCAGTTATAAGTAGTTACTAAGTCCCATGAACCTCCAAGTAGTGAGTTCTGCTAACATCCAAGCCCTGTATCCAGGACGCTGACTGCCTAACAAGAATGCTGCACTTGAAGCTGAGAGTACGAAATCTGCTTCCCGACCAGCGGTGTAAAGTCTTGCGTGAGATCCTGAAGTTTGCCATCATAACCTCAGCTCCCTAGAGCCTTGGTGAGGTGTTGCTTCAGCAGTCCCACAAAGCGGGGATTTTCAGTTGCCTCTTGGGCAAAACTAGCAGCGTGACTAGGAAGGTTTTTGATAAAGGCTAGCATTAGGACAATAAAGTGACACAAGCCCGTTCAGGGCCTGATTCGGTTTTCACCGGCTGAATGTCAGGCTAGAGTTTTGCGATATGTGGAATTATATTGCCACCTGAATCGACTGATGTCATAGGGCCATCCTCAGCATGAAGAGGAGTGAGACTGCGCTCATACGGTTTTTCTCAACAAGCATGGAGCTTAAATGTAAGTTCTTAGTCACCTGATCTTGATATGAACAGCTCTGGCAAACCAAGGCGATCAGCATGCTGTCTACAGCAGCCAAGTTTTGCGTCTGTCTGCCGGTTTGCATACGTTCCGCCCTCAGCAGTGTCCACAGCCCAGGACATCCTCATAATATTGGAACTTCACAAATCACACCGAAAAAAAGCTATAGTGAAAATTTCCGAAAAATCACGATATACCCTTAGGGTTCCTAAGGGCACCGCATAGTCAGAGCTTCACACACGAATGATTTCCAAGTCATGGCACGGTCGGATAAGTGTGTGTTGAACTGGGAGTGTTAAAGAATCAGCAGTTCGTGAACCTCAAGAGCGGCCCCTACAATCTCCTCGTCCACGCCGTATATCCCTGCGGAGAAGCTCCCAAGCGGCTCCTTTCTCACTTTGGTGTGGTAGCTCAAAAGTTCCTGAGCAAAGTAGGACGAGGATGTCTGCAACAAGACAGCAGAGAAAGCATCTTGAGAACTGCCTGTGGCTGTTGCGAAAGAGGTCCTGAATGCTATTTTGTAGCCAGCCCTCAGCCAATGAACATCTAAACTTGAGAGATGGGCACTTTCCATGTCTGTCGGGCTTTTCAACCTTCAGGCGACGCATCAATGATTCTCAGATGGTGGAGACGGGAGGGCAGTGGAACTCGGCCCCTTGCTGAAGGATTCATGCTGCATAGCTTCACTGGGAATTCCTGTGAAGGGGTAGTAAACCACATTTTACTACTGGGCCCATTACAGTTCCAAAGGCCCCAAAAGTGTGTAAACAGAAAAAATGAGTTCGCTCTCCCTCTGCCCTCCTCCTTGGCCCAGGGTGATAGTCATCAAGGCAATCTGACCCTGGTATCGAATGAAGGGCAGAGCCTTGTGAAGCTTGGGCAACAATTAAAAAACCCACGGAATGCTGGCTTCAACGACTTCCGATCCTTCTTAGCTCGCATGATGTCTTGACTCGTGAGAAAAAGGAAGGGCAAGGCAGAGTGACTGAGCAATGAAAACAGCTTAGCACGCTCAGAACTGCTCCAAGCAGCGGCTGCCGTGATGATTTGTTTATGTAGGGCATGAAAGTGGTTGCAATTTGGCGACTGAAGGCTCCACGAGTTTGAAGATGCTATGTCAGATAGATTTTTTGAAGCTGCGAATCGGCAAGCAGGCCCTGGATACGGACCTTGCGCTTGCCTTTTGGCGGGCTGTGGTGAGTGATCCAGAGTGGCTGCAGGCGGGGTGTGGCCATTTGCTTAGCAATAGGCCCCGCATCATGAGCAGTCTTTCTTTGAAGCCGCAAGTCATGCAGAGTCATGCGTTCTGGGATCTCATTTGCAGTAGGAATCCAGCATCATTGCCTAGGATTGTTGTGGGAACTGCATTTCTCTGTCAATCCAAAGCCCAGGACATTCGATTTCAGCCTGTGGTGGTTGAACGCTGCAGTACGCACTGACGTAGCTCCACCGGAGAGCATGGTGCAACCTTCGATACAAGCTACATACATATACTTTTCAGTTGCGTGGTATGGGGTGTACCTATTTGCGCGGCGGTTCTGATCATATAAACTGTATAGTACAAACTCAGAAATCGTTGCGATTCAGCAACTTCTCCCTGGGTTCTGCAAAGTCAAAGGAATCGGACCCCCAGTACACCACAATTCCTAACAGCCTACGCTCTGAATCCTGAACCCAAAAAGGCTAAAGTCTCAACCTGGGTCACTGTTGAATACCCCCAAAAATGAGTACACAAGGATAGCTTGCATCCCAGAAAGGAACCCGAAGCTAGGAGCCGGCCGTGGACAGGTGAAGTGGATTGTCCGGGCCTCCGCGGAAACGGTTTTTAAGTTTGACGCGCTGCACTCGATTCTCCTCAAACAGGTGGCTTTGATGCTGGTGTGATGCTGTTTGATTGTCTCCCACAACCATGTGGGTTTAGGGTGAAGGCTGTGTCGAGGTTATAAAGTTTGTGGAATTTATTCTACTAAAGCCCAATCCTGAAAACAAACATCGTACATGCTTGCCAATGTGGCACGGGAAGCACGGTATTTCACCCGCTCAGAGTCTGCCAGGCATGGGAATTTTAACACGTTATCTCAATGTTCTACGATGATACTGCTATTTTCATCGTCACTGTTATTATATCATTATGGTTACTAGCAAGTCTTGCATAAACAGGCTGTGATTCCTAGCATGCAATCATTTCATAGGCAAGGGCAGCAATGGTTTGTACTACCTACACCCATTGTTGCCCTTGACCTTCAGGAGACTGTGCAAAACGTAGACCGCAACCCCACCTACCTGGTCGCTGCTGGAGACGCAGGATTCCCGGCTTACTTCCAGGCGCCGCCTGGACGGTACAGGGTGGAAGGCATTCCTTCAAGCCTCTTGCATATTCACGGCGCTGTGGCATGTTGTCGAACACAGAACTTGAGGAATGTGGCCCATGAATGCTGTGAATTCACTAAGCGATCAAATGATATTTACACAACTTAACATTTCCGGAGTCCATGCAGGCTGCAGCAAACAAACAGGACCCATCTGCCATCTGGGCCAGTCTCGTCTATGACGAGTAATTCGCAGGGAAGTACGGCGTGGCACCAATTTTCACATTCCGGAAATTAGTTCGCTGGGATGCCTTTCACAGGCCACACGCAGGTAGATGTCTCACTGGCCAACCCAAACGCGCTGAGGTGAAGCGTATCCAGCCTGATACCCATGCCTTCTACCACATCTGTCAGGGTTGTCTCAAAACGTGGGACTTTCATGAGAAGTCTTTAGCAGTTCTTTGGAGATGTACAAGCCTAATACCTACACATGCGGATGTTTCCCATAGTGTTGGGCATTCCATACCCCGATCGGCAGGGTACGGATCAGCTAGCGGCTTCTTGTTCCATACCCCCTCATTCCAGAACTTCAGAAACAGCGACAGACAGCGGTCGGTAGGGTATGGATCAACAAGTTAGCAAAGGCCAGGCGTGTTAGGAGACAGCCATGTTGTTCAGGCCAAGATCCCCGGCCTACGCATAAGCCCAGGCAAGAGGAATCTACCGTTGTTTGGTGGATAATGAAGGAAGGGATGCCACGAGTAGCTCAAGATAATCCAACATCATCCAGGTTTTGCCAGAATGGTACGTAAGGACCTTTTTCTTTATGACGTGCTGACTACTGATCCAGAAGCCCTAGACAAACTAGTAACCTGGTAGTTTCCGTTTTCTTTTTGACGCTTTTGTTCCCTACTAGCCATCGGTAAAACAATCTGAGAGGTGCTCTCACAGACAGCCCTTCAGCAATTTGGTCTGATGTCCCGCGAGTGTTTTTGGCAGATGAGATGCCGCTCGACATAGTTTGGGGCTTGGGGTTTAGGGGTGAAAGCTGTTCCGTGCCTAGCAGCTTCCTCAGGTCAAACTAGGAGAAAACAACGGGCGTAGCTGCCCAGCAAGGCCGTAAGAAATCTATATGTAAATGAGTTAAGTTGTGGGAAGCTGGCACAGCTGTGGAGCTTTCGATGTCCATCATCGCTTTTCTGGGACCAAGCCTTGAAAGAGAAGCCACAAGCCTGGGTGAACTCAGGGTTAGTGCTTTTCTCGTGTGTGGTGCAGGGAAGCGCGTGAGCCAGCCTCGAAGCCGGGTCTTGAAACGCACAGCCTGAGCCCACAGCACACGGCTGAACTTGAAAAAGGGTATTTTCATTAAGATGCTGTCATTATCGCTATTGTGCCATTCCTTCCCCTCCCTTTCCCTCCTCCGATCTCACCTCCTCCCTCAGCACAACCCAAAGTTGAGCTAAGACTGGGGGGATGTCCAATGGCCGCAAGCCATGTGGATGGACAAGTGTCTGGGCTGAGAGAACGGATTCGCAGGCTTTACTTGGTGGAGTTTTCTCACAAGCACCCGTCTCGAATCCAGCGCAGGCAGTTTGATATTCCAGCTTGGAATCCTCGTCTGCTTTAGGTCCCTAAGGGCCTCCTACTTCGAGAAAAGCACCCCTTCTTAAGCCACAGAGTTTGGAAGGGTCGGCCAGGAATGCTTTGGGGATGATGCGTTTGTCCGAGGTGCTTCATGGACACGGTCCACGCCAGGCGCCTTGCAACTGACATGCCGGAGGGCGCCCAGATCATGTAAAAGCCTGAACAGTTAGTAATGCAGTGGATACTGAAAATCCGGCATGACCCTACATTCCTCATATCTTCGGATTCTGCGATTTCTTAAGGTCTATTACGGTCATGCAGGGTTTTTCGCATCCGACGCAGCAGACATCTATAAGCTTCAGCTATAGTAGTTAGATTGGCCCTTACAGTTGGTTTCGAGGCTATGCAGGAAACCTTGGTTGGGGCTTGGCTTATGCATCTCCTGTTTGGATGTTTCGTTAATGCGATCCCAGGTCAAGTCTGAAGCTGTTGCAATATCCTGGGCTCAGTTGTAGAGTGTGCAGGTCATGCTTTCATCACTTTCACATACTGAGCACTACAACAGCCCACGACATTTTCCCGCAGACCACATGCTATGCCAGTGTGCGCTAGCAATTTGTGGTCGCTTGGCACACTGCCGTTTGCATAGAACCAGGCGGCCTGTCATCGACAGTATGGTTGGCAATCACACGGGCTTCCTGTCAGCAGGAGCAGGCTGTGAACAACAGCTCCATGTTTTTTCATAATCGCATGATAGAGGGCCAATGGGTCGATGGCTTCTCGCCTATGCAAGCGTGGCCTCTGTGCCCATATACTAGCAGGCGCATGTCATGCAAAACATGCCATGCCCGACCTAGGAGAGGCCGCGTGCCACGATACCCATGCCATAGCCTATCATTCCGTGAAGCTGGCGGAGCAGAGGCGCCGTGCCAACACGTTTTCCTGCAAGCAAGTTTATGGCGAGATAGCACTGCAGATCAAACAGCGTGCTCGCGCCCTTGAGCCCATCGCTGCTGCGCCTGGTTGTAGTCTTTTGCTTTGTAGTGTCTACACGCTTCTTCTTTTGTGTGGCCTGGAGGAAATGCTTTGGCGATGGTGGCTTGGCTTCATTTTGGATCTGTGCAGGGTTTTAAGCAGATTGCTTCCGAGCGCTCATTCACAGAATTTCATGGCAGTAGCTGAGTCCTTCAGTTACAAGTAGATCCCACGCCCAAGATGTGATGATATCGGGATCATTAGGTGCAGAGACCGGAAAGTCGCAGAGGGCAAAGCCAAGTGCAAAGCTCACCTCAACCTCCGCGATCCGCAGCTTTGTCGACAGTGGCCATGTGTCTTTTTAGGGTAGGGTGGGGAAGAGGGGGGGTAGGACCTGGAGGGATTGCTCTCTCCTGGTGGCATAGATAGGCGGGCTCGGAGGGGCCTTTGGGACAGTCCAATCTGATTCAGGGTTCAGGTTTCCATGATCAAGCCAGAGGCCCAAATCATGAGGCGCTGTCTGAGCCCAACCTGAATAGCTTTTGAAAAGCATAGCTTAGTGGGTTTGTATACCAGAAAGCTGGGCCTCCGCCTCCCATGCTTTTCTCAGGCAAGCAGGATAACATGCTGTGGCATAGTGTTTGGCCAGCATCTGCAGCAGTTGGAATTCCGGAACCTCGTGGTGCTTAGCGGTATTCTGTAAGAAATGATGGCCAACAGGGGGCATCGGGTTGTGCAGCTGATGTGTTGAGTGAGCTCCAGGAAAGTGGTGTACAAATGTTGTGAATCAATCTGTTAATATACACTATAGGAGTTTCCATTTTCTTTTCCATTATCCCTATATAACCCCAATATACCCCTAAGCTCCCCCTCTAAACCCTAAACCCCAAACCCTAGACCCTAAACCCCAAACCCTAAACCCTAAACCCCAAACCCTAAACCCCAAACCCTAAACCCCAAACCCTAAGCCCTAAACCCCAAACCCTAAATGTAATGTT
>CAJNIZ010013547.1:74670-98896 GCA_905231905.1 Symbiodinium pilosum
GTCTAGGGTTTAGGGTTTATTGTTTAGAGTGGTTGTCAAAATTATGGTCCCTCTTTGGCTACCCGTCAGTATGAGGTGCCGTATTATAATAGGGATCCAACAAGGGATCATAATTTGGACAACCACGCATTGGTAGTCTCCATTTTCTTTTCCATTAACCCTATAGTAGTTTCCATTTTCTTTTCCATTAATCCTATATTAATAGAATCTCAATACTTTCTATAGTAGTTTCCATTTTCATTGCCATTCACCCTATATAACCTCAACATACTAGATAGAGTTTCTATTTGTTTGCCATTACCCCTATATAACCTCAATATACTATATAGTAGCTTGAATTTTTCCATTAACCCTATATAACCTTAATCTACTATATTGTCGTTTCCATTTTCCATTCACCTTATATAGCCTCGATATATTATATAGTAGTTTCCAATTTCTTTTCCATTAACCCTATATAATCTCAGTGTACTATATAGTGGTTTCCACTTTCTTCTCCATTAACCCTACATTCTCATTCCTTGCTCAGATGATGACGACGCACTCCCGCCGACGCTGCCTCCTCTGTCGGACGTTGCGGTCACCAAAGCGAAATGAGGACGCTTTGCATCAAATAGTCCTTCTTGGCGCAACAGACGCATGTGAGCACTTGACTATACTTGTTCACTGAGGGACTGCAAGAATTGTAGTGAGGTGGCGGGTTCACACAGGAGTGTCCTGTTCAGGTCTACTTAGGCTTACGGCTCAAGATGCAGGTATTTCAACTAGCCGGCGTGTCTGCGTTAGTCCTTGGCATTAGTGTTCAGGAAAAAGGCCGCAGTGATGATCTCAAGAAAGAAGAAGGTTTTGCAGGTGCTCTTGTCCTAACAGCTCTTTTTCCAAAAGTTTCGCGGCTCTAAAATTTCCTTAGAAGAGATCGTTTCTGTCCAGATGAAGCAGGAAGATACACAAGACCCCGCACTGCCTGGTTTCGTGCCTGTGTTCAAGGCCCTCATTTGAGCCTCCATGAAGTATCCCAGCGGCAGTGCCGCAGACATGACAGCCCTGGCATGCATGATGGAGCAGCCTGCTCGAAATGGCTGACCTACTTAGTGAGGTTGCTTCCCACTTAGTACCATGAGAGACAGGCGAAAACCTTCAGCATGAAGTGCCACCTTTGCTGTACTGAGGCTGGCACGGCTCACTGGAGCTCTTGGCAACCTGAAGGGTTGAAGCATGTTGAGAAGAAACCTCCTCAACATGTCTTGGGCAAGCAGATTCTCCAGGAGGCTGACTGCGCACCGCATGCCGAGTTCCGCTGAATTCCCCAAGCAGCCTCATACCCCAAGCAGCCTGGCATGATCGCCATGCATCTTCTCAGTCGGCAGTCATCAGTTGCTCCAATGTTTTTTAAGGACATTTTAGGTACCACTTTTAGAATGCTCCCTAAAGGGGAGTAGCTAGACTTCCGTAATCCTCAGCAGCTGCAGGCATGCAAGAAAATGTGTATGTTCTAGTTTCTTAGATGAAGATACCCCTTGTGGTTGGGAAGGATACTGTGGAACATTTGGCACATTGAGCCCTCACCCCCCCGCATCCTTCTAGGGCTTCTAGGGGAATGTGAACGGAAGAAAGACACACACCGGTCATGCTGCAGCTGAAAGACAAGATTCCAACAGTCGTGGCAGACAGAACCCCACTGTGCTTTGAAGCCGAGGCACGCTCACACCCTATCGGTGGTTGGTAGGGCTTAGCGGGCAACGAAGGAATGGGTTCTAGAAAGTATGGGCTTTAAATGGGGACTGCCTTGGAGATTTGATCCGCACAGATGCCTCCGTTATCTATGGGAGTACTGCTTCCTCGATGTGTATAATTATGTATGTAGCATTGCTACCGCTATGGAATACATAACAGTGATGACAGCCCGGCAGCAATCAACAAATTCTTGTCGTTGGCGCTTATGCACCATGCCAACTAGCAGCGTGATGCGAATTCGCAGCCTGCAGACCAGGTGCAGCTGGATAATCTACGGAAAGTGCAGAACCTGGAGTGGCGAAAAAAAATCCTGAGCCATTTAGAAAAGGGCCTTCGTGCGAAGTCCCTCGCAAAAAGGGGCTTGCTCTTTGCTGGGCAAAGACACAGCGTAATCTTGAATTGACGTTTATTTAGTAGCACCATTGTGAATTACCATTTGTTAAGCTTTTGGGATGGCTTTCAGGAACAATCCATAACAGGAGGTACAGCATCGCGGTTATGCAGCATATTGGAATAGATATGTGAACTTCATGGATACGGAGAAGATTCAGAAGTATCAGGGGCCGCTTTTTTTGCTAGGTATGATACGAAGCGCAGACCAGGGCCTTGTCCATGCTTCACACGCTAGCAGTCATGTGAAAGGCCAAGATATGCAAAATCTCGAGCTGGTTTGTTGGGGTCTCTGCGTTTTATGGCGGCTTCATCTACATTTGTGAGCAGCTGCGAAGGCCGTGATTGGCTTCAACGTTGTCCGTTTACAGCAGTCCGTGTAAAAAAGTCATACTTGACACGACACTTCTTGCTGTACATGTCCAAGACGTCCAAGACGGCATACATGTGTATTTGCACATTGCGTGGTGCAGTCTTCCTTTCGCGAAGGCGACGGGACCGCTAAACACAAACTCTGAAAGACTATGGCCCGCAAATTTTTACTGCGCCGTGTTATTACTTCTGCTACCATGTGTCAACCCGCATAATTGACAGAAGCCAGCTTGATGCAAGCCAGCCTGAGGAGTTTTCCACTTTGCCGGGGTTCTGGCCGATGCCCTGCTGCCTGACAAGCAACTTCCACTAGATCCTGCTGGATAGCTGAGGCCTTTTTTTGTGCTTCAGTGGCCATCCTTTTTGCTTATTTGTTGACTATCAGGGCATCCATATTTATGCGCTGCTTCTGTACCATGTACCATGTTAACTGCTTCTGTACCACGCTTTTTTGTTGCGCCTGTTTGCATTGTCAAGCAAAAAGGCGATGGCATTCAGGGTGTTGTGGGTGCGATCTGCGGCAAATGTTTTCAGGGTTCAGGGTTATAATAGGGAATTTATTGGGATAATGGAAAAGAAAATGGAAACTACTATATTATGGAGGGTTTTATAAGGGTTATATAGGGAATATATTAACCCTAAACCCTAGACACCTAAACCCTAAACCCTTGAATATATACTGTAGGGTTAAGGTCTTAAGAGCCATCCTGTGTCTGTCCCTTGAAGCTGCTGTCACGCCCTGGGGGGTACTCACTTCCTTGTCCTTTGCGTCTTTATCATGGCTACTCCCAATGCATTGGCATATGTTATGGGAATTATTTATTTATGTTTGAGACGCAGGTTATGATTAGGGGACGTTACCTTCCTTCCTCCTGTGCTTGCGCATCCGAAAAGACAGTTGTTGATGAATTGCCGTGCAGGGTTAGAAGAAGTGTTTCCTGTTCCACAGCGTCCATGAATGGTCCGGCTTATTTCTGCGCATTTTCCTGGGCGTGCAGTGCAGCTTTTGTTCTTGGAGCTCAGGCTCGGCAACCTCAGAAAGGAGCATTTCGAAGCAGCCTTTGCTGGCAAGGTGCTTGAGTTGAATCATGGTGTTTTTCGAGGCGACAGATAGTCATCCCGCAGGCAGAAGGCGGATCAACCTGCTTCAGGGGCTGAGAAGGGGATCCCATAAAGCCAAAACCTGATGTGTCCTGCAGCTGCAGCCCTTAAGTCTTGTTGCGCCTCAAAACTCACACATTTTCTGAACCTTACACATCCCTCTCATGCTGATCCTCAAACATCCCCGTTCTCAACGCACTCCGGAATCCCAATCCCGGATCATTCCCGGACTGTTTCGTCTCATGCGCAGGTCTTTGGAGCTCAGAACCTTTGGGAGGAATGCGGGCCGCGGCTACAGCAGAGGCAGGGCCCAGATTGGCCTTCCTTGTTCTATTTTTGTGTGTATAGCCACCATTATACTACGAATTGGAGGGTGAAAAGTGTAGGTCGCATCCTCAGAGCTTTCTTTCCAACATCTCACGGCTTCTGCCCCCCTAGAACCGTTCTGCACGGATGGCAGAGGTTTCTCTGTAAGCCGGGGCAGGATTCCAGGGTCCGCTGACACCATCTTAAGGCTTCCTTTTCTGTAGCGGCACCCTTGGCTGTTCCGCAGCGTATGCGCTTGCTATATTACTATTACTATTACTATATTACTCTATTATTCTATTACTATATTTCTATATTACCATATTACCATATTACCATATTACCATGTTACTCTATTACTATATTGCTATTACTATTCGGATCAGGGATGTGTTTTATAGGCAGGGTGGTGCATGGACTGAGGACCCCGGCACTCTGGAATGACTGGGTTGCTGTTAAGGAGCTTAAATTAAGTTACCATAATGGGTATACATAGTAGTTAATATGGTTTCCCCAATATAGTAAATGTAGTTAAGTTCACTTGATTTTGAGTTCCTTAACAGCAACCCAGATAAAGAGAGGATGCTTTGGGGAGTTTGCAACATTTGGAGTTGGCTTGAAGAGTCCGACAGTCCCAATGCAGTCGCAAGATACGCTCTAGGATTCATATAAATACAATTTTTTATTGTTGGTTGTATTTTTGCTATAACCCCCATTATATGAGGATAATGAAAAGAACATCGAAACCACTATATAGGGTTTAGGTTTTAGGGGCAGATCATATTCCACAATTTCAGCGCCCTTACCCCTACCTCCAAGCCTTAATCCTAGCTTGCCAACCGGTAGCAACGAGCAAGATGCACCGCCACAAACCGCGAACCATCCCTAGAGCACTTACTGCGGCGCAATTCCTACTGAATCCTCATATAATTCCCAAACTGCATATTCCCCTAAACCCTAAACCCCATATAGTAGTTTCCATATAATCCCTCAATGAGCTATAGTCTAAACTCCTGTTTCCCCCGTTCTCATTCCTATACTCCCCTATATAGTCTTCTATATTATCCCCTTTAAGGAGTTTTGACTATAGCTCAAATAGCCCTTTCAACCACACACCAGTGATGTCTTCCTCGTGGCCTCCTCCGTGGTGGCTCTGCTGGGTGGGCCAGGACAAGGCCAGCAGCTCTTCTTTGTAGTGACTATGTGAGCTACAGTCTAAACTCCTTAAAGGGGGTTATTTAGGGGATTATATTGGGGAGCATCATAGGGGTTATTAAGGGGGATACTAGGAGATAAGACTATGGCTCATATAGGGGTTCCATAGGCAGTTTATAGGGAGTATGGAGGGATTACATATGGATAATCAACAATGAAGAACCAAATGGAAAAGAACATGGTGAATGACATGCAAAATTGGGTGACATAGTAGTTTGCGGGGTTGTGGGCGAGGCAGGGAGAAGCTTAAGTAGTGATCAGGGAACGTCCCATCTAATTACTATGACGAATAGCGCTGGTGTTTCGCAATATGCCTCCCTAGAGTTCTTGAAGCATGGATTGTGACTTGTAGGGAACAGTTGGGGCTCCAAGCTTGTTGTGCAATTTACGGCTCACACTTCAAGGTTGGATGTGTACATGGCTTGGGGTTCACCTACATGGGGGTAACATGGGGGTTTTAAGGGAGAATGGTAAAAATGGAAACAACTGTTTAGGTTATTGTCTACAGACGTGGAGCAGGCCTCTGAATTGCATCCTTGGCAGTGGCCTCAGGCATGAAATTGTTGCACGTGTCCTGAAGCGTATGGTGTTGCTTCAGCGAAGACATTATTGTCACCAATATTACTATTATGACTATCACTATTATTATTAGTATTATTACTACTACTACTACTATTGTTATTGCTATTATTATTATTGTTATTATTGCTACTGCTGGTACTATTGTTCTTCTCATTACAATTATCCTTTACCATTATTGCCCTAAACTTGCCCCACAGCTTATCGGAGGTGCGTATGCGGCTGCCAACTCTGCTGTGGAGCAACTCGCGCAGGTCCGCTGCTGTGTGATCCTCTGGGTTGCTGTTAAGGAGCTTAGATTAAGTTACCATAATGGATATTTTAAAAGGTATATAGGGGTATATGGGGTATGCAGGGCATGCAGGGTAGATAGGGTTTAGGGTTGCCATAATGGGTATAGATATATATATATATATATAGAGTACGTAATGGGGTTTCCCCAAAATAGTAACTTGAATTAAGCTCCTTAACCGCAACCCAGAGGTGTCAAGCCCTTGTGGTAATATTCAGAGTCCTTACCAGCGTGGTCTTCGTAATGTGGGGCATGTTGGACAAGCTGGTTTCTTCTTTTAGTATCAGACCCATGGAACCTTGTGATTCATGCGTCTGTGCCATGACGTGCGGGGCTGAGGCGTTAAGTTTGTAATGCGCAGAGCAGGCAAGAAATCAAACTACGGGTGTTGCCCTATGTATACAGTTCATTGATTGAGCGTCATATTTAAGCCTCACATCTTTCTGCTTCCAGAACAGCAGGCAAACGACCTGTGCCACCCTCTCAAGGCTCGAAGCGTAGCGGTGCGGGGGCTAACAGGAGTCTCCCAAACTGCGTCAACCGTCGAGCCAGCTTGTAGCGTGATTTCTTCCCATGCCCCAAAACATACCCTAGTAGCAGGGATGTCTGCTGGCAGAGTCCACGCTGACAAGATGTGACGGCTGAGCAAGTTGTGCGCCAGCCAGAAGACCAAACTCTGCCGTTGCCATGCGCAATGTTCTTGATTCTGCCGACTAAAGGATATCGTGCAAAGGTCAGTTCAAATTCTTGACACGGGGCTGTGTGCAAGTCGCCATGTCGGCTGCCGTCTACGCCGTCCATGCGGCTCGATGGGCTCGTACAAACCAGCGGGCCACGATCCAGGATTTCCAGGACCAGAGAGAGTTCAGGGCAGAACTAGTTCAATTCATCACGGTGAGCATGGGACCTAGCTTAAACGGCTGGCATAGAACATCATTGAACAGTAGTACATTTCGTGGTTGCAGCGTCCCAGCCCTGACACGCAACTTAGGGACAATTGGCAGCAATCACCTTTCCCAATGTTCAGGCAGCAAGACTGCAGGCTCTTACGCTTCAGGGAGAAATTGTTGGTAGCGTGTGGGCACGTTTGCAGCATGAGCTTCAGAAGAACTCACCGGCTTTTATTCCTTCACTGAAGCCATGGCATCTAGGATGCTGGAACCGCTCTTCTGTTCTCCAGCAGTGAGAGCCCTACATACTCAATCTACCCAATCCACATCTACCGAATCCACCGGAACCCATACTCCCGGACAAAATACCCCAGTGCCTGGACCAAGCTTGTTCACATTCAGGACCTGGGAAGCGAGATCTTCAAGAGGCCAACATCTTCTAGAAGATTCTGGGAGGGTTTACGGTGTAGGGTTGTGGCTTACGGAACTTAAGGCCGGGATTGGCACCCCAACCCTGATATCCAAAGACCCCTAGACCGCAAGAGCCTGCAGCCATTCTCTGTGCAGAGAGCCTTTAGTCAGGCCGATTTCCAAGCTAACGGATAGGGCGCCAAGCTATTTGGGGGCTTAGGGCATGGAATTGGCAAGTTTTGGGGATTGCTGAGGGTGGGTAGTTTCGGGAAGCGGGTTTTAGGGCCTTAGGGGTGGCCACTTTGCTTGTCCCCAACTGGAAAAACACCTTGTGGAATGACCAACAGAGGCTGGCAAGCAGCTGTCCTCCCAATGATCTTATAGGGCTTATTAATGGGGATACTAGGAGTTTAGACTAGCTCACTCGATCTTGCCATACATGGCCTCAGTTGCTCATCTTTAGTCCCCTTAGTGCACGAAGATGCCTGTCCACCTCCCCGTTCATCGAAATCCTGACCCCGCAATCCCAAACAGAAGCTCTCTACCGCAACTCGAGACTCAAAATCCGAGCCCCAAGCTCTAAGTCCTCTAGCCCTGAGCCCTCAACCTTGCTGTCAGGCTGTGTTGGGCAGCAACACCGAAGTCCCCGAAGCATTACTCGGATGTGGTCTACAACAGCATGCTGAAGGAGTGGGAACAGGAGCAGGCCAGTCTTTCAGCTTCAGTGAAGGCAGTGAGGCAAGGATGACATTCAGTGGAAAAGTGGGGATTGCTCCAGGTCCGTCTTACCATTGTTCAAACCCCGCTGTCACGATTGGAGGTCGCAACATTTGGAGGTTCAAAAGGTTTGTAGATGCACGGTGCATGAGAATGAGAATCTGTTGTGTGAAGGAGCCTTGCATGATCCTACCAGCATTCACTCACCTAAGCAGATTCAATGGTGTAGCAAGAGGTGCTTCCTGTGGGCCCGGAAGATCATCCATGAGAGATTGTGTAATCTTCATCATGCTTAGTCAGAAGGCTGGAATAGGTCATAGTGCTCGTCATTATGCGAATGCCGCTGATTTCGTTGAGCATCATTGTGTGGGTTTTGTTTTTCAAAGTGAACTCATACTGACACACGGCCAACACACATCTCATCGTGACGCTCCATGATTGGCTCCTGCTAAACGCAGGCGCGGATGCTTGCTCGCTGTTGGCGGGGTCGACTCAAGGCAGCAGGGCTTGAGACTTGTCGCGTGAGATCCAATTATCAAGACACTTTGTTTCAGCTTCTGCGGTTGTTTGCTGCCACCTTGCATCAAAGAGCATTCCTTGGTTTCAGAACTGTGTGTGTGTGGAGGCATAGTGCGGTTGGAAATTCGACATGACGTTGAGATCTCCAAGACTGGTAGCAATCACATGGACGTCCAGTATCTAGCCTAACTTGCAGCTAGCGTGTTGCGAAGATGCAGTCAGAGTGGATGTACGCCTTTCACAGTGAGAGCTAGGTCTAGAGCTCGCTTCCATTAACGCTCCTTTAATTTCACGCCCTCAACCAAAGTGTTGAGAAAGGACATCGCAGTTCCTAGGTTGTGTTCGAGACAGACGGAGCCGGACATTACAGTGCACTACGCGTAGGGCGTTAACTGCATATACGGGCTTCAAAGAGTTTAGAGGTGCCTCTTTAGGATTTCATTGGGATCAATTGTCTTCTGAAACGCTCCCTTCAAATGGGTTCCGGTTCCGGAAGGTAGACAACAGATGGCAGGTTATCACGTTCAGAGCCCAAGCGCAGTGAGAGAGCGAAGATCAGAGCATGACACAGCGTAAACGTGTCTGAACAGCACACGTGCATTTGACCTTGCGATGATCCACTGGCACGCAGATCCCACAGATGTTTTGTAGCTTGTGCTACCACCTCAGCCCTCATCCCCAGCTCCTAAGTCCTAGACCCTAATTCCTAAACCCTAATCCTTAAAACTTTCCGCATTTCGCCTTTGGACAAAGGCTCGATAAACACCTAACCCTAAGCCTCAAACCCCAAGCCCTACTCTGCCTTGTACACCCCAAACAAGCCCAGAAGCTGCGCAGGGTCTTCGTTTGGAGGTCCGTACCCGTGCTAAAGCTGTCCATCAGTGGTCCACACGTGACCTGACCTTGGAGGAGGCTGTTTGTGTTGAGGGAATTTCCATACATGGGACCCCCAATATAGACCCCATTACAATACCATCCTAGTTTCTCATTTGTGGAAATCCCCCCTATGGTACTTCGAAGTAAAAGTTCATGGTACTTAGTTTTGATGGGAGCAGGTGCAATTAGATGCAGACGCATACGGCGTGCCTTGGGATTGCTGAGTGAGGCCTAGGGTCTGTGTAGGCGAAAACTTACGAGTGTGTATAGCCCTGATGTCATGCCTTGATGTACTTTGTGATCATGCTCAAATATTACCGAAGCGCCGAGCGTGGGCTTTTGGGTGGGCGGAAGCTGGGATATTCAGGCCCACGCCATTGATGGCAAAGCCCGCCCTGAATCAAATTATCTAACTGCCTGCAGTCAAAGGCTGAGAGTCAAAAAGGCAGCGCAATTTTGGGTTCAAAGTTTTAGAATTAGACACATGTTTCAAGCCCCAGCCATAAAGCTCTCCTGAGACCCCAAACCCAATGTCTTGTCACAAGGTAACCCCATCACAACTTCGAGCTTGGCGGGGCTTTTTTCAACGGGCGTGAGCAACTTTGCCAACAGCAGCCTTTGCCTTTGGGGAGGATTTAGGGCTGAAGCTTTTACCGTAGCTTGGGATTTGCTTGCAGATTTCATGTCCAGGTTCTTGGTTCTTATGCCGAATGAGGGCCATCATGTGGGAGGGAAACCTGCGAGACCAAAGGGCAAAGGGCTCCGTGGTCGTGATCGAGATCATGATTGCCTACATTCCTGTTCGCATTCGTACCGTGCTTTGCCTGGTATCCGTCCTGATCTCTGCCGTTCATGTCACATTCGTTTCTTCAGCAAAGGGTTTGCAGTACTCAGTAGTGCTGTTGTTGTAACTGTTGCGGTTTTCTTCTGACCTTTTGTCAGCTTGTACTTATGTTGGTCCTGCTTCTTCAGCGCTCCTCACAGTCGTACAGTAGGAGTATATTGGGACCCAAATTTGATCACCAGTGATTATCCGTGGTGTTGACTACTTGAGTCATGCAAAGTGGGCCTTGTAGGCGCCAAGGGCCTACGTAGCATGGCCGCGCAGGCTCATTTAGGGTTTAGAGGGGCAGGGTTTAGATCCCGCGGTAGCCTCAAAAGCCAGATCCAGCTAAACTGAACGTAAGAAGCCAGTCGAAGGACCCAAGAAAAATGCCACTAGCACCCAGCACCCCGAATCCAAGAAATTGGCCGGAATTAGAGGAACCAATACAGGAACTCGGGAACAACAGGAGGTCATAGGTTTTTAAACACGAAGAGCTTTCGAATTATGAGTCAGATGGTGTTTTGGAACTCCTAGGAACAGCCGTCCACACCAAGCGCAAATCCTGAAGCGTACAGTCCTTTCAAGGTCTCCTGCGAGCTTCCAGAATGAACGCTCATCCCCTAATATTGGATCCTCCCAAGATAGTACCCTTATACGATGTTGTTTTATTACTTGGCGGGGCAGGGGGTGTACTCATTACAGATCAACCAGGACCACCTTCCCTCTGCACAAGGTATTCTGAAATCTAAATGGTACCAGATCTAAACTGCAACATCTGAATCTCCACGTGCTACAAGATTCCTTGCCCTCAAATTCTAAGGTGACTTTCTGGTGCAACGCTGCTTTGAGAAGCGCGAGACCATAGATCTACGCCGCAGCACTATTATGGGTGCCTGGGAGTGAAGGTTTGGGTTTCAGCTTTCAGGGTGGAGAGTTTTAGGTCGAGGTTGGAACGTTCAAGCTTCCAGTTTCAAAGCAGGCATCAGAGTTATAGCTTGGATTTCTTTGTGGCTAACCAGGATACTCACCCTGTGTGGCAGGCTATTGTGTCCCTGATGTAAGGTTTGCGGGTTGAGCGTTTGGATGGGCAAAGACAA
This sequence comes from Symbiodinium pilosum, assembly GCA_905231905.1. Lineage (NCBI taxonomy): Eukaryota > Dinophyceae > Suessiales > Symbiodiniaceae > Symbiodinium > Symbiodinium pilosum. The sequence goes on from CAJNIZ010013547.1 coordinate 85,996, forward strand.
AGACCTAGGGCTTTCGGATTCATGTTCAGAGTTGCGTGCGTATGGTGCGGGGCTGTAACCCAACGATTCAGAGCTAGTGGTGAAGACTGCAAATTTCGATATCCTGCCTCTTTCGGTGGCTCCCCGTCCAGGTCTGTTTGGACTCGGCTACTGCGGCTTTCTCCAGCACTTTCTCTACACCGGCTTTTGGCCAAATGTCCTCAAGGCAGGGGCCATAGAAGCGGCTTTCGGGCGTGGATTGGGGCGCAGCTTTCTTTAATCGTGCCAAAAGTATTCCAAACTCGGGAGATCAGATTTGCGAGATCATGAATTTGCATACATAAAGTTTCCACAAAGGACATACGCTAAAGGATGAGCAAGAGGGAGACAGGGCACATGGAGGGTCAAACTGGGACGGTGAGCCTAAGCTCCTTGTTCTCGATTGCTCACTGTTCGACCTTCACCTGGCGGCATAGAATCTTTTTGCTCGTGCACATTGCTTGCTTGACGCTCTATGTCGAAGTAGGTTGCCGGTGGCCAAGGCAATCTAGCGCTCACGGAAGGTTCAAAGTCGGCAACCCAACAATCTGCAAATTCCAGAAAGTCATGTGAGCCTCGAAGTCGAAAGCTAGAGTGATGATCTTGCTGGCAATGGTCTTGGCTAATTCCCCCGCACCGCCCCCCCAACCCCCTGCGCCCATCCCCCCACCCTCCCCACCCCCCCATCCCCCCCATCCCCCCCCACCCCCCCATCCCCTCACTCCCTACCCCCCAACCCCTACCCAACGTACAAAAGTCTGTTTTGATGGTGAGTTTTTGGTGAGTGCCTCTACAGTTGCTCTACTATTATCTTGCTCGGAACTGGATGTTCAAATGGGGAGACACGAATAAACCGCGGGCTAGGTGGCCTTAACAGCAGGGGGAGCCAGAGGAAGAGCATGACGGATAGTTTTTCATCGGCCGAGTTTCTGAAAATTGGGCTTCGTATTTGTGTTAGCCCGGTGGGCCATAATGGGGGAAAGAAGTATTGCTTCGTAGTCTCTTATGGCTACTGGGCACAACAAGACAAGCCCTCAAGACCCCAAGACCTCTCCTAGAATCCTGCTCCAACACCTTCCCTTACTGATTCTTAGTAGGGAATTCGGGAACATGTTTTTGAGGGGTGTCAAAGAGATTATATTCCTTTATTCCCTACCAGCCCCAGCAAGTTTCTGTGTGGAGGCTTCCCGACTTAGTGGGGCCAAAGCCGTGGCCTTCCAGGTCTTTGGGGATCAAGGCGACCTGGTCCAACAGGGGAGTTCTCAGGAATTCACGGTGTCAGGATGTGTCTAGGAACTTTTTGGGGCCAAAGGTTCAGGTGCTTTGACATGTATGGCTTCACGTCCTACATTTTGGTAGTTTCCCAAAATAGGGGGACCCCAATATAGACCCCAAAATATTATAGTCCTTATTATTAGGACCCCCAAAAAGGTACCCCTAATTTGGGGAAACCCCCATTTGAGCAAGAGGGACAATAGCCATGCCAGGTTGACCCTGTACTCCCCTACTAAGTGGGTTCTATGGTTGCTGTAGGAAATCTTGCACCAACTTGACTCCCTAAAGTCCTGGGAATTACGGTGGTTTAGGGTCTTGCATCAATAGTAGTTTGGCATTTTTTCTTATTGGTGGGGTGCAGGAGCTTATTGTTAAATAGAGGGCGTGGATTACAACTGATTTCTGTTCTTACCCTGTAGGTCGAGCACACTCTTGCCTCACGACGGGAAGCGCGCTTTAAGGGTCTGTCGTTGCCAGGGGAAAAGTATTTTGAAGTCCAGATTTTGTTACTGGCTTCGGACATACATCTTTCCCACCTGTGGCCACGGCACAGCTTGACCAGCCCAGGCATCTACATGCCCTTCGCGTATCTCCCCCTCTTCTACGCAGTGAAGGACATGCGGGCCCTGCAAGTAGTGAAGCTCTAAGATCTCGGATACACCCCATGCGCGGGACTTTTCTTATGCTCGGGCCAGTATCTATTGGATCATTTCGCTGCACTCCCAGCTGCGTGTCTTGCAACAGTGTAACGAAGCTGTGCAACAATCATGTGAGCTCACATGCAGGCTTCACGTTAGGATTCCTGCAGCATGAAGCCTTCTCACTGAGGGCAGCAGTTTTCCTTTGGTCAACGGAGCTCAAGAAGCATCTTCCCAGCGGAACCTTGCGGATCTATTGGGGAAGCCTAGTCAACTCCTCACGCAGCTTTTGACACCTGGAATGGTGATCGTCATGAGTGCAGTTCTGAACGCCACGGCAGGAGTGGGCTAAACCGACTGGGCTTCTCGTCACGATGTCTGAGGCCGCGTTCGGCTTTGTCTGACTGGGGTCACATTTCGTTTCCAAGTGAACTTATTCATCACCTGTGTGAGGGTCTTTTTGCCAACGCCCTTTCCTTCCTTTCATGCTGTGACATGGAGCAGTTGAAGCGTTATTGTTGATTGGTCTGCAAATACTTGGCATGACAACGCACGCACAGACGAGCTGATATGATATGTGCGGCGAGGTTCCGGTCAGCTAAGGATGGTTCAGAATCATGGCTTAGCAGAGGATTGACAAACTACTGACGCTTGACAGTCTTTGCCGTTGTTAGCCCGTTGCCTGGGTGCTCCGGCAGTGATCTTCCTGGTCCATGTTGCAAACAGAGTGGGGAAGGGCAGGAAGTCGTGAAGCCTAAAGCCTAAAGCCTAAACCCTAAACTTGAAACTGCAAACCCTGCACCCTAAGTGGCGCCTAAGCAGTGTAGTGGCAGGCAGCCATGGTTGGGGCGACTCGTTGCTGGGAGAACCTGTCGTCGGACCTTCAGCCTCCCGGCTCCTCAAAATGAGCTAGAGTCTAAACTCCTTTAAGGGGTTTTATATAGAGGATTATATAGGGGATTATCATAGGGGCTATAAAGGGGGATACTAGGAGTTTAGACTGTGGCTCAAATGATCCCTGCAAAGTTTGTAATATGGTGGATTGAGGAAATCTTGCACCACCCTATATACCCCTTACGATGCGAATTGCAATGCTCTAGGAAACCTAGGCGGTGCAAGATCTCATCATCAGCAGAGATCCCTGCATTATCTATCTTTGTCCCCAGAGTTCCCTAATTTTTAGAAACCCGACGTCTCTGTGCAGAGCTGTCACCCCTGTGGCTTGCGGAAGGAAAAAATCCCTGTAGAACATTTCTCTCAGCTGGAGCACAGGGAAGCAGTAAGGGTGCCTGAAAGCTTTTCTTCATGAAGGGGGAACTTCTATCTAAGGCTATGGTATCCATCAAGCATGAACGGTGATGGTGGGCTCGGATTCGGGTTGAGAAAGCTGTTGTAGTGACCTGTAGGCCCTACAATTGCTTTGCATTTACAAAGGGGCATTTGGGTGAGTCATCATTTGCATGTCGACGCTGTACACAGGTGTGACGTTCTGCGACACGTCGGTCCAGCAGCATGCTGCTTTTTACAGTGGTTCTGGTTAAGCTTCAGGGAAGCCGGCTTGATCACGTTGTGTAATGCCTGGCAGTACAGCTTTGATTGTTCAGTCTTCTTTGAGGGATGTGCAGGCAACATGTTGTGTTGAACGCACCAGACCAGTGTATGCAACAGCTGAAGCGCATGCTTCAAGCAACAAGTGCTGCTTCTAGAGCTATTCTCGACTCACAGGGTTCCATGGTCCTGGCTTTTTTCCCTGAGCTATTAAGTCAAAATTCAGCCAGTGGTGAGGAAAAAAGCCAGGCTAAGTTTTCATGGAAATCATGTTGTAGGGGTCAGGGCGTAGGAAAAAAGCTAGGGTCACAGCCCTGAATGTTTCCCCGGTGCCGGGCCATTGCGGGTTGTAGCCTCCTCTGGGACAGGATCTGACGTTACCGCACAGGGGTGCACGGAGGGAGGGGGGGGGGGGCGCAGCCGCCCAGCACCGGCATAACCACCTGGCACTGGGGTAACCAAAGCTAGGTGGCTCACCAGACCTATGACCCTAGGCAAAAAGCCAGGTGCTGCCTGGAATTTTTCCCAAGCACTTTTCGGTCTCCTGGGACCTAGGGACCTCTGAAAAAAACGCAGGGGAAAAAACCGGCTTTTTTACCTACCATAGGCCTTTGTGCCCACGGAAGGGGGATCAAACAAGACCAAACATGCCCAAACTACAGTAAGATGCAATGAATCAATGCATCGCAAAGGCGCTGCCTGGTCTGTCGACCTTGTAGTCTAACAAGCCTCTGCTACCTCCTCATGGATCAGACGGGAGAAACGCTCATGGGAGCCCAACTCACGCATGGCCTCTGTTGCTGAGCTTTGCATGAGTCATGCAAGTGCCCAAGTCTTCAAGACGTTGTCGCCAAAGTGGATATGGCATGAAGAGCTCAAAGTGGCATGCGGACTCATGAGTACAGCATGCTGGGGGTGCGTTGCCTAAGCCCCCGGTGCTAAATAGAAAAGGAGGCAGCCACATCTCTGACGTGTTGTGGCATCTTGCAGCACAGGCTTTGCTACTGCTATTGGCTCCCGATGCAGGCCGACTTTGGTGCCGGCGAGTGTTTCAAGTCATGGAAGGACTCAGGCTGTTTTGTTCGATGGTTCTGAGGAATTCCTATTGCCTATTGTGGAACATGTCCGCGCCCATTGCTATTTCAACAGACTTGCTGGCAATGTCCAACTTGCTAAACATCTTGGGGTCCAAGGACTTTAAGATTCTGACCTTGCAAGTTGCAAGGGCTGCACTTCCACTTCTTTGTTATCTGTAAAGCTGCCCTAAACCCTAAACCCTAAGCCCTGAACCCTAGCAAATCCCAGAACTTGTGACGCACTTCTCAAGGCTCTATTGGTGCAGGTAGGCTGAAGTCCAATAAGCCTAGAGATTAAAACCCTATACGTTAGGTGGACCCCCACCCAGTAATAGTGACCATAAGGGATAATAAGGATTATATTAGGGTCCTCTTATATTCCTAGTATACCACTATTACAGGGTGGGGGGTCCACCTAACCTATACGGTTTCACGATATTTGTAAGCGCCATTGGTTTCTGAGCCAAGGCTGAAAAAACAGTCATTCAAGGTTCCAGGAGAGACTTTGTGGGCCAAGACTTGCAAGTCTCAAAGCAGAGGTCCTGAAGGATTTCTAAGGCTACAAGCTTCTGCTTGAATTGGGTAACACGTGGCAGGGGATCAGCTTTGGCGTCATCCCTGCCACCTTGCGTGTGGTCTTCATGCCACTTGTCTCAGGGAAAATTCAATCGACAATCTGAGGGCATACTGAAATTTTCCAGGGCTACAGGATTTATGCTGATATTTGCTTGCTGGGTTGAATGCGTGTCACAGCACGTAGACAGGATTTAGCATGGTCTTGAGGGGTCTTGATCCATCGCCTTCCGGAAATCGCAACAACGTTGGCTCGGAGCCAGACATGGATTGATTTCCTTAAAGTTGTGGTTGTCAACTTGCTGGTCACCATTTTGCTAAGACATTGATCTTCCAAGTATTCTTGCATTGCTATGACCTCCTGATGCCCATCAGCCTCGAAACTGCTCCAACCTTGAGCCCATAGGTTGTCACCCGCATCAAGGCGCCCGAAGAGCCCACAGCAAGATCAGCTTCTTTCACAATGGCTTGCGTTGATCTCTTCTCCTCATGTGTGCTCATCGTGCCATTTACAATGACTTCCCCTTCTTGCTCCATAGAGTCTACATCTCCAGGTCAACCGTATCTGATCCTTCAGCCCAGTCCAAGCTACCGTAGGTCAGTGGCCTCCCTCGGATTCCAGCTCGGGTTGGGGGTGGCGCCCCGGCCTCCCAGTTTACTTACTGTGGGTTAGTAGGGAATGAGGGACATATATTGGGGTTATATGGGATGATGGAAAAGAATATGGAAGCTACTACTTGATAATAGTCTAAATAGAATTGGGTTATAGGGGTTATAGCATATCATATAGGGATGATATGGGGACTATATTCCCTTATTCTCTACTAACAACCAGCAAGATTAAGGATTTGAGCCTTGAGATTTGGATTTGACATGCTGTTGGACCCTAGACTGAGGCACCCTCTTTAGTTCAGTTCAGGGGATGTCCTTGCATATAGCCGCCTAGGCCCCGACCCTCGTCTTAGAGCCTGGTTGCACCAGAACCTTTGGGCCCTCATCCATATAGTCTAAAAAGCCATGGATCTGGAAAGCTGAAACTCTGTGCGCCTGATTGACAGGATACCGCTTTTGGAGCTGCAGCTCGCAAGTTGCAAGCTTTGGATCTGTCAGCGTGTGTAAGACAGCATTTGTTGATATAGGTTTTGCCGTGTCTTGAAGCCAAGTAGCTAGCAGCGCCCTCAGGAGATGTTTGCTATTGAATGCAACGATTTCCGGAATTGTTGCATCAAGCCTCCACAAAGTCAGAGAGACACGTTCCTGGTGGTTGCGCTCCGTCCCTTGTGAACTCAACCCCAACACTCTGATCTTCCCCACAATGAACCCACCGCTCCCACACAGACCTGGGTACCTCAAACCAATATATATGCAGGTGTCCACTCCAAGATCAAAACCCCCAACTGATAAGCTAGCACCCTAAAATAATTCCCTCGAAGCCCTACATGCAACTTCTACATCTCCCAAACCAGAATCCCTATTAGAAAGGGGAGTCCCTGATTTTGGTAACCCCCCAACATACTTCCTACATGCTCACTTCAACCCCTGGATGGGAAACCTCAGGCAATGCTCCGAAAATCTGGCGGATGAAACGGGCGCGCCGCCCCGTTCGCCGCTGGAGGATTGGGAGGCCATGCCATTTCGCACCAAGCACAACAAGAGATGGATTGACCAAGAATTTATGGATTTTGTGGGGCTTGGGTTCAAGACCTTCACGATTGCCTGCTGCTATCCAGCGGTTCACGCTCAAGGCCTCAGCCCCAGCTCCCTCACTCCTTTCGTCAGGGCCCCAAGCCCACTAAGAATGTCCCTGCTTTTGTGCGGGTCCTTAACGCTGCAAGCCTACCGCATTCAGAATGGTGGAAGGGAAGAAACCATGCGCCGCCCATGATAACCAAAGGCAGAAGAATTCAAAGCGTACGCTGCTTGCGGCTGAAAGCCCAGTAGGTAATCGATTCAATTCCCAGAATCTCCCCTACTTGCAGTACAGAACCTCCTAATGTTTGTGACATGTTGGTGGCCAGTGAACCGTAATTATGCAACTCCACCAGTCAGCAGTATCCCTGGGCTGGAATCCTGTGTTTTTTTTTTTCTGGCAAGGTGAAGGTTGTCAGCCCTCTATATTATGTGCGAATAAAAGGACCCTAAACCTGAAGCCCGACTTCATGAGCCTCATTTCTGTACCCTGATCTCTAATCTTCGAATCCCGCAGCTATATAACTGCACCCGGCACCCTGATACCAAAGCTCTTCATTCCAACTATCAATGTGTCTTATTCTCACCATAACAAGAAGCATTGTGAAGCATCATCTTCTATGATCCTAATAGTAGTTTCCATTTGATCTTCCATTATCCCAATATGCCCAATATTACCCCAATAACCTCAAAATACTATACTAGTTTCCATCTCATTTTCCATTATCCCAATATAACCCCAATAATACCCTTATTACCCTAATGCATGGGAGGCAAGAAGGGAGCCTCCTGGCCCAGTGCTTCCGGGGCAGAAGGAAGCAACATGTGGCTTCCTGTTCGACTCTGAAAGAGGGGAGGGGTGGCATGGGGAGAGGGGGCTTGGGGCTTTAGGGTTCAGGGCTCTGGATTCAGGAAAGGCTGGTACCAGGCCTCATTCACAAGTCTTCCTTCCTCCGCCCCTCCCGCTTACGTCATTGATGCCAGCGTTCGGGATTCATTTGCGCATCAGAGCTACGAGTAGGCCACCGGCTGCCCGGGTGAGTCTAAAGCAGTGCCCTTTCGGGGTGCGGGCGCTTCCAGCAATGCTGCTTCCTTTTTGCGCATTCTTTTTGCTCAATGGCATCAACCGATAACGATAAGTAAGTATCTGCGGAATGACGTTACGTGGCAACACATGCTCACACTCTTAGCAGGAAGTTGTTTAATTCTCATTCCGTGTGGTAGCAGAATCTTATTCACATGTCCTCTTGTACACATAGTTCAGCGTAGCTGCAGGGAAGGAAGAGCACTAAAGTTGTACAGTTCAGGTCGTATGCTTCATGCACTATGTATCCTGAGCCAGCACAACTGACAATACATTATTAATTATGCAATGCTGTGCAAACTTTTCTTGCATGTTTTACAATGTGCGGTTATTCGGGAGAGTATATGATACAATACTTAGTCTTGACTCTGTGCAAGTGTAAGGTTTCCCCTCTATTGACATAGAAAAGTTCAGACCAGTTTAGGCGCTTGCCGCTAGGTTCCTGCTTTTACTCGTTTGGTGCTCCACGTGCATGTACGATCATGTACGTCTACGCGCATTCACATGTGTACTGTTCCCTCCATCTGAACGCTGTGCAAGTAGTCTGCTGGCGCTCTTATGGATCGCAAGGCCCTTTGCATCCACGTGAATGTCTCAGTTCATCTTCCCACCTTGCTGTGTTGTCTTGCGCCGGCTATTCCGAACGCTATGGCTTCATGAACAACAACGCGGCGTCTGTAGTGTACAGAAATTCGTCCTGTGCTGGACACTGCACGCAAACTTTCAATAGGCAGAATCAAAGCTGCTTTCGGTCTTTGCTAGAGATGAGCCCGAAATAATCCCACATCATATTCACCCAGCCATGGAATCAATGGGTCCCAGGTTCTGTGAAGCTTCTGCTTCAAGGAGCCTTCCCCAGTCAAAACCTGCAAAAGCTACGCGGTTAAGCGGCCGCAGTGGAAAGTGCACGCAACTCTGTTGCCAAATATACAATTCTCTAGCGCAATCTTCAACGAACTGATTACCGCAGACCCATGGGGCAAGAGGCCTCAAGCTTAGTGCGTGAAGTAAGAAGTCTATAATTTGGCAACAGCTGCATTTGAATCCTCTGCGAGACCTCCAAGATTTTCCTTAGGGGACACCAACGAGTTCCTCTCTGAACGGAACCATATCTGCCTTGCTTCCTGGTGCTTCCCCGACTGCGTTCAGACGGCTGATTTAGGATCGCGTGTGCTTCACGGTAGTTTGCGCTGAAGGGCTGAATCCAGCCCGCAGCCATTTTGCACTTCGAGCTTGCCTCTCCTAGAGATTGGTGTATAAGGTTTGATTCTGACAGCTGTTTTGAACACACCAATTCCGCTAGAAGCTACGTTTAGGGAATTCCCGCCAGTTCGCGCAGTTAGCGTGAAATTCAAGCTGCATGCTTAGACCCCAGAGTGGCAGCTCTACCCGAGGCTGGCAGAGGCAGGTCCCGCATCTCAGATGACATGCAAGGCCCCCATGTAATAACTGGAAGCCCTGTGGCCCTATGACACCTTCCCCAGTCCCCGCGAAGCGTGGGTAGTACTACTGCAGGCGTGCCTGTTCCTGAAATGGCCACCTCCGAGATGTTTAGAGCACAGTGAATGAGGAATCTAGCAGAGCAGATTTTGGACCCCAGGTCTTCAGACTCAGAGAAATGACAAATGATTCCAATGCCCTGCCTCTGGCCACATGCGACACAGCGCAGCCAGGGTGGGTCATGCTGCCATGTGCTGTACATGTCTGTAGATATCTGTTTCATGATTCATGTCTTGAGACGACGGACTCTCATTGCCCCATGCGTGCGGAAGTTTAAGTTTAGGCAAAAGGCCTCGGATAGCTGTGAGGAGCTGGTTCAGGCTTCAGGTAGGGTGTTGCGTGGTTTAGCACAGGCGTGGGTTTGCCAATGAGGATCAGTGGCCGCCATAGTGGGACGCTGTCCAAGGTGTCAGGCCTATCGAGCTTAGGATGCCTGCGTGGCATATAGAGCTGTTGCTATCATTAATATCACTATTACTACTACTTTTATTAATACTAATATGACGATTGTTATTCTTATTAATACTACTATTATGATTATAACTTTTACGATTATTACTATGTTCCTGTCAGGCTCTCTTAGTTTTCAAGGCTCAATTTGAGACCTGTGACGTGCCTATCTTGCTGAAGCCTTTTTGGTGACTCCTGCATCCTCAGCAGGAGCCCACAAAAAGCTACTCCATGAGGGTGGAAAGGTCCCTGGGTTGCTTGGGATGTTACTACTACTATTATGAATATTATAAATATGACTATGGTTATTCTTATTGATATTACTATTGTGATTATAACATTCTGCCACTAAACTTTCAGAAAGCTCGCGGATTATTGTTTGGGACTTGAGTCGCCTCAAGGCAGGTCTTGATCCTGATGCAGGCAGATGAGGCAACGTCCAATGAAGGCTTAAGTTTGTAAAACAAGACAGCAGCAAGCAGTAAGAATGTGTTCAAAGGCTTCATTGCTGTCCGTTGGTCGCGGGGCATGCCAGAGTCCCGAAGCTCGGACTGAGTGCTGCTTCCATTATGGGAGCTGGATGTCGAAAATGTTCGTATTCCCTCCAGGCGAGGGCGGCCGTGTTGAGGTTTCAGCCATTATGGTTCGATGGTAGGACAGGACGAGTTGTTGCTATTGATGGCAGAGGTACGACTAGGAGAAGCACAGGAGTAGATTCTGGGTACTATTGCCGCTTGCATTCTTGTTGCTGTTGGCACTGCGTGTCAGATCCTGGCTATAAAGACCCAAAAGTCCTATATGCTATGCGGAGGTGCAAGCCGTAAAAAACAAAACACATTGGAACGCTGGAACGTACAGCGCAGACCCTCACCAAACCGGAATTAGATGGAGGAAGGGCTGAACAGATTTGGCATGAGCTTGTGCAAAGTGCATCCGCCCAAAAGGTCAGTGATCAAAACTGTCAGGGATGCTGTGTTAGTTGCAAGTACTATCATGTTCAAGCTCTTACGGCCTTTAGGCAATTTTTCCAGATGTCTGGTGGCATGAGCACGGGAACAGGATCAAGTACAGTATCCTGGAAAGTTGATTTAACAAGTCTGTTCAAGTCCTTCGCTGCTGGCTGGCCTTGTGGGTGCATGCACCAACCATGCAGCCAGGAGGCGTAGGAAGCCACTTGAAGCCGAAGAACCTTCAGGGCAATATGGTGGGATCACAAAGGGGTCCGTGTGATCCGGAGGTGATGAGGAGGATATCCATGCCGCATCGCAAGAGTTTACGATAGTATATTATAGTATACCATACGGTAGTAAACAGTATGTTATAGCATAATATAACTGTGTGTTCCCCTGGTGTTCCCTTGAGTTTTGCCTGGAGCACCGCAGGCCTAGAACAGAGAGCTGCCTGCATCGAGGGGCTTGAGACTGAACACAAGTATATTGGGGTAGTATAGGGATAACGGAAAAAAGGAATTGTAACTACTGTAATGGGTGATATAAGGTTTAGGGTTGAGGGTGTAATATAGGGACAACGAAAAAAGGAATTGCAACTACTGTAATGGGTGATATAAGGTTTAGGGTTGAGGGTTTAGTATATTGGGGCAATGTAGGGATAATTGAGAAGAGAATGGAAACTACCATAGTATATTGGGGTTATATAGGGATAGCAACGCTGCGGAATCCGTCCCCGAGATGCGGTGCGGTAATTGCTTTAACGGACAGCCTCTTGTCTGCTTTATGCTGCGCCATTTGCCGGCGCGCAAGAGACCGTTCTCACTTCTCTCACTGCAAATGGGGCAATAAACGCGCTGAGCTTTGTTTCCATTAAGTCACGATGTATTATAACTCTACTATAATCTGTTAATTATTTTGCATTTCAATATATTACAATATGTTATTTCATAATATAATGTACTATAAGATACTTTAATATACTATAATCTACTAAAACCCTTCAAGTTTAAGTCAGGGGATTGCAAGCTAACACCAACTTAAGGGCTCAGATTGCGGAGCACCAGTTAACAGAGCAGCTTCGGCTGCACTTCCCCTGCTATTTGGGATTTCCCAAGATTAGGGGTACCCTTTGGGGGTCCCAATAATAAGGATATAGTCCTTTGGGACTACACTGGGCTTGCCCTATTTTGGGAAAGCACCATTTGCCAGAGCTTAGAAAGCAGGCACGCTAGTCACCAAGCTACTTATATAGTCCTAGCTAGAATTACTCCTCCACAACCTTCACCTGCCCGCAGCGCATCTGGAGGGGCCTCGACACCGAGATCCCACCCAGCTTCGGAGTTTCAAACCCAGAAGCACCATCCTGTTTGTCTATGGGCCCTGATGGATGGCACAGTAGCAAATGTTCTGCTGCTTTTTAGGGTCCAGTCGTGATTGGCTATGGACCCCCAAGTGTCATTTGAATAACTCGGCTCTAGCCTAAGGTTCCAAGGACTCCCTGCAGCAAGCACTGTACAAGCAATGAAGCAAAAGTTTGCCTTAAGGGGGTTATATAGGGGTTACATACGGGTATATAAAGCTTTCTAGGGGTTATATGCGCCAGCATCCACCACCCCCCCCACTCCCCCCATGGTATCCTCCCCCCTCTGTGGCCTGTGGTCTGGGTTTTGTCCTGTGGTGTAATTAAGGTTTAGAGAAGTTTTATTGTTTGTAGAGGGTCTTGTGGGGGTTGTAGAAGGTTTATGCAAGATGACGACCNNTGAGTACTTTTAAGCTGAGACAACAATATGAAGTGTCAAAAGCGATATCCCTGTGACTGTTGGCACTTTTGAAGCATTGGCATGGGGGGATGGGGGGGGATACCATGGGCGGGGGTGGGAATGCTGATCGCAGACCCATATATAGGGATAATGGAAAAGAAAGTGGAAACTTCCCCCTAAAGGCCCGTCGCCAACAGCTCGCCCTGCCTGCCTGAACCGACCTTTTTCCCCGCCCCACTGAATGCCTACCTCTTTCGCCTTCAGTGGGGGCGTGCCTGCTGACCAAAGTTGAGATCTGAGGCTGGAATCATCAAGCCTTGCCTTGCAGCCCCGGCAGCTT
>CAJNIZ010013558.1:5027-15400 GCA_905231905.1 Symbiodinium pilosum
GTAAGTGCAGTAAATGGAGATAAGGTAAACCCCATAACCATGTAGTAACTTCCTTAACTGATAACTAAACCCTCTAACAACTTAATAAACACCCCGCCCCTTCAAGTACAGAGGCTGAAGAACGACTTTACGATGCATAAGCCTCCTCAGGGTGTGAGTTGGAAAAGAAAATGGAAACTACTATAGTATATTGGGGTTGTATTAGGATAATGGGGAATAAAATGAAAACTACTATAATGACCGTCTTGTGAACTTTACAGGCAGAGTTTCGTTTGTTGTTCAAACAGCCGTGCCCAGGAGCAGAAGAAGGTTTGAATGTACCTATCCAGGAGCAGTATCTACAATCGCTGCACTTCACACGGTTTAGGGTCTAAGGCTTGCTGCGCTAATTGGTCGTCTACCTCATCCGCGCCCCTGATTATGACTTTCGTGCTGAGTCATGTGCTTGCTTCCACGGTCTTCCACTTAAGGGAATGCATCCTACACATGGCAACTTTGAAAACTTGCTGTTCCCCAAGGTGGAGAAAGGTACTCTGTTTGCCTAGGATATGAACCCCCAACATATGGACAGGTATTGTGTTGATTGAGCAATTCGTGCCAGCGCGTGGTTGAAACACGTAAGATGGGTTTCTTACAGAATGCTACAGCAAAAGGGGGAACATAATTTTACTCTATATTGGGGACTGGAATGTACTAATGCAGGGTCCCGCTCAATCAAAGCAGGATTTCGGAGTACGTTCAATGATAAAGACGATCTTGGCAAATTCCAGGCTGCTCTCTCGCGCAGCCTGTGTAAACTTCTACGTAAACATCTAAATTGTCGCAATTTCCGTTGATTTTCCATTTTCTGTTCGTCTCTATTTCAACTGTAATTCCGTATGCCGATGACCCTAAAACCTATCCCACAAGACAAAGGCAGCTTACAAATACTTAGGGTCCCAGCTTCATGTAACTCTAAAACTATGAAAACCTTTCCAAATCCTTGAGACGAAATACCAGCAAACCACAAGACATTGCAAGCCGTAAGCCTTAAACCCTAAGCCCTAAACCCTGAATAGTAGTTTCCATTTTCTTTTGCATTATCCCAATACAACCCAAATATATGCCCTATAATCTGTATGTAACCTCTGTAACCACTGTAGTTTCTATTCCCTTCTCCATTATCCCAATATATTCTCAATACAACGCTATATATATATATGTATGTATATACTCCTTGGTATTATACAATAGTTTCCATTATTTTCCATTATCCCAATTTATCCCCAATATGACCCTATACATATGTATCTATATACATATATATATATATATACATACACCCTAGTTTGATATAATAGTTTCCATTTTATTTTCCATTATCCCAATCTATACCCAATATATCCCCTATAAACCCCCTGAACCCTGAACCCTAAACCCTAAGCCCAAAACCCTCAGCCCGAAAGCCTACGTCTTAAACCCTAAACCCTATGCCCTAAACCTATAAAACACCCTTTAAACCAATATCCTGTGCCTTGGGCATGGAATGCCCCGGAGTGTCCCTGCCATGCAGGTGGGCACATTCTCCAGGGTCTGAGTATGTAAAGAACTTAATTTAGGGTTGAAGGTTGAGGGTTTCAGGCTTAAGAATTTATGGTTAGAGTTCAGGAGTTAAAGGGTTTCGCCTTCAGGGCTTTTGATATACAACTTTGGGACCAAGTAGGGTCTTGTACATTTGCGGTTGCTTTGGCCCTAAATCATCTACAACCTTGGCACTTGAATCCTCAGGGACTTTGCCGGAAGAACCCCGAGATCTCTGCATAGCTTTGGTAACTGTATAGGTAAACCAACATGTGTAGCAACCATGTACAGGTCTACCCATGTTGAAATGCGTCCTCTCTCTCGACGTATACACTTGTATTCTGTATCTTTCTCTCTATATATAAATACATATATCTATGTCTGTATGTGGGTGTGTGTATGGAACCTACACATTCGGATGTGCATATGTTTGTAAATGTTTGCTACATATATGTTGACAAACTTGTACGCGTATCAGCAACTATATGCACCATACTATTTGCGGAGCATATGTACGGCAGGATTGACCTTTGGTCACACCACATGGATGCCCAATATGTTCACTCACTAGTATTCCCGAACACCCATCGACAACCCATAGCAAAACCCGACCTCATGTCATTGTTACATTCCGATGCGGCGATGTGGGATGTTGGGTGCTATTTCCACTATGGGCTATTAGACCCTACAAGTCCCTATTAGGATCCTATTAAGGGTGGATCAAGGTACCCTCAAGGTCTAATAGCCCATAGTGGTTCGTCCAGGCCCTATTTGCTCGCATTCTCTTCGCAACATCTGAAACCGCTCGAAACCTGAAAGCACTAAGCGAGCGACTCCACACCTAAAGCCCTCAACAACGCCGGACCCCTAATATACACTGTTACTGGGCGGGGTCAGTACCCAACCTTGACCTGCCACGAGTGCAGTACACCCTAGATAGAATATGGAGGCAGTTAAAATTAAAAACCCTAAGCCCTAAAAACTATACCCATCCCATTGCCAGGCCATTGCCTTCATGGGAGCAGGACGTGGCCGGAAGCTCAGTGAGTTGTAGATCGGATATACCACAAACTCATGGTTAAACCTTGCATTGCAGCTTTGAGACTTTGGCCGCTTCTTGGGTTCCGAGCGCCCTTCACAATACTTCATTCAAGACAAACATCTTGAAACGTTTTTACTCCTCCTCCTGCTATTTCTGCTGCTGCAACTGCTGCTGCTACTATTACTACTACTACTACTACTACTACTACTGCTACTCCTGCTGCTGCTGCTACTGCTGCTACTGCTATTGCTACTGCCACCACCACTACCTCTTCTTTTACCATGATTATCTTCCAATCTGGTCAGCTCTCATGGACTTTGAGTCGAAACAAGCTTTGCTAGTGGACTGCAGGTGTGGGTGAGGCCAAGCAAGTAGTGAGCCATTTCTCTATGTCGGTTTGTAGGAAATGAGGGACCGCATCCTGCATATAGTAGCCCCTATGGAATCCATGATAGCATAGCGCGCTTGAGGAGCCGCTCGCGGCACTGCATTGAATGCATACCTCTTCTTGCACCCGGAACATCACCGAACACTTGCTAATACCATAGCAGCGCAACTTGAGAATCCACAAACTCTCACTGCCTAAAAACCATTTGAACTATAGTCTAAAAACCTAGTATCCCCCTTAGTAGCCACATACTAGTCCCCTATATAATCCCTTATATAACCCCCTTTAAGGAGTTTAGACCCCAAACCCTAAACCCGATATAGTTCCCAATACATTTGGCCAGTCAGGCTGGGCTTCAGGCGAAACCGTCAGCTTCTCAACTCCTGGCACCTTTTACAACAACTTACCTTTGGTTAGCTGGGAATGAAGGAGTGGAAACGAAAGTGGACACTACAGGAATTATAGGGAATATATGGGGTTATATATAGCTTAGAGTTTAGGGTAGGAATGGAAAAGAAAATGGAAACTACTATAATGGGTTATATAGGGACTGCTACAAGGATCCATTCCTTCATGGCTAGCTAACCTAAGGTAGGACAAGCCGTTTAGGGGTTTGAGGGCTCAAGGAGGGGTAAACCAGCCATGATGCTCTCTTGCTCTTATGGCTTAGGGCTTTAGGTACTGTAGAGCCATGCGCATACAAACGTAGCAAACGATGATGCTCTCAATCATGGTTCAAGGTTGTCCAAGGGTTTTTTGAAGCGCAAGACCGAAATCCCAGAGCCATCTAGATGGAGGCAGATCATGTGCCCACTAATAATGAACGCTTCGCCAATTACAAGCTGCTACTATTTGAGGACATCTTCTGATTTGGGGGAGTGCTACTCGGGAGCTGCGAGCAATCCTTCAGTGGTGCACGTCGGACCTTTTTTGGACACGTAGCCTATCTGCAGCCAAGTCGCGTAGTAGTCCTGCTGGCGGGTGCACCTCCAACATTCACATGAGTTTTCGTCACAGCTCCTACATATACCCAAATGTGTTCTGCACCAGGCAGGCTACAAAGGTCTAGTAACTAACCATTGTAGCAATTGCGCCTCATTGAAGGAGCTTGCTTTTCCTTTGGTGGAGATATGGGCTCTTCTCAAAATGGAGTCCACATTACTCCTAGTCGGAAGCCCCATAACCTCCTTCTCATCCCTATACATTCCAGGAGTCCCCAGAAGCCCTGAGCTATTCCTCATAATCCCGAAATGCTGTCATCCTCATTGCGCTCCGGGGGTCACGGACACTTAGTCAGGATTCAAATAACCCTATATGTCACATAGTATGCCAGCTTATCCTTGTTGTTAACCTACTTATCAGTCCTCTTCACCCTCCAAGCAGGGACCCTAAACCCTAAACCGCTTTGAAAACCTCTCATCTGAGAGCCTTCTCCACAACTGGCTCCAAGCGTGTCTACTGAATATATGTTGAGTACTGCCCCCCCCCACTCAATAACAGTCTGTAACAGAGGTAATGTTAAGGGTTTAGGGTTTTACGGTTTAGGGTTCGGGCTATATATCATTACAACATATGAACTATCCAACTGTTACTGAGTTGGGGCGGTATCCAACATGTATGGTAGTTTTCGTAAAGAGGGCGGGGTCTCAATTTAGCCTCCAACATGTTATGATCTGGACTACCACTCCCCTCCCCCCCCCACCAAAAAAACAACCAAACACTAGATTCTTGAAAGCCACTAGATTTTTGAAAGCGTCCGATCGCTGAGGATCCCCCCTGTACTGCAAATCGTAAGGTATAGCAAGTTTTTCTGCAGCCATCGTAGCGTTTTGGGTTTAGATGGAGCTTGTGCCAGAACGCGGCCTTCAGAGCCCAAGTTCCTAACAACAAATAATCTGAGCCCAAAGTACCGTTTGGGCCCAGATTACATTTGATTCCGGTACTTTGGACCCTTTGGGTCTCTCCAAGCCGGGCTCATCTTACTAGTGTTTGATGTAAGGGGAGAAGGGGGGAGTGGATTCTAGAACTATCCCAAATAAATCGCCATACATACCACATACTCTTTCTACCGCGCCAACATTCCCCTCCCCCAGTCCCGCTAAATAGCACCGGTAGGTCCTTAACCCTGAATTTCAAAACCTAAGCCCCTAAACCGTAACACCTAAACGCCTAAGCCCTATGCCCTCCCCCTTATGCACCAGTGCCCTAAGGGATTTGGAACCCCAGTAGAAATTATAATTTCAGCTAAATATTAGGATTCTAGGTAACAGAAATTAAAAATTGGGGGATTGTCAAAATTATGGTCCCTTTTTGGGTCCCCTACATTAGGCCCCGTATTATAATAGGGACCCAAAAACGGGACCATAACTTTGACAGTTCCCCAATTATTTTCAGGAACCTTGTAGTAACTCGCGTGCGGGGCATGGTCTTAGGCCCAGGCGAGCCGCCGGCGAGGCTGTAACCCTGTAGCTGGTGAAGATGTTTGGTGTCATATAGGAAGGGTTCTATGGGGTTCTATAGGGTTGTATGGGGCTATATGGGATTCTATAGGGTTGTATGTTTAGGGTTTAGGGTTTGAGGGCCTAGGAATTTGAGGGTTTAGAGGGGAGGGTTGGGGGACATTTGGAGGCTTCAGGGTTCAATAATTTAGTGTCCCCCTTAAGTAGATAGGATATGGGGTATATGGGCATCTTGTTATAATATACCCAAAGCCATATTCTATCTACTTAAGGGGGACTATACGGTCGAAGGGTCCAGGTACCTACGCAGTAGATGACTTGGGCACAAAGTACCTATCTGGGACTTCATATGGGCTCAGACTATCTACCTTGGACCATTAGGGTTATCATGTCCTCCCGAATACACAACGGCCCTTTTTTAAGCATTTTCGAAATCTAGGTGGATCTAAGAAAAGGACATATAACTGGGATTGTACCCTACCTGTAGACCCACCAAATGGCCAATGGGGGTTGCCCCAACTAAGTAGGGTAAGTATAAGCCAGTTAAATGTGGCTACTACGTCCCATGATCAAACAAATTTCCAGCGGTTGGACGTCAAACGGGGATATCTAAAAAGTCAGACGATCTCATCATGGAAAAAAATGTTATGGTGTTCAGTTCCCAAATACAATTCAGAAAAACAGAAAACGGCGCCACTACCCTAGAATGAGCAATGGCGTCTCGTACGTAGAGTGCAAACACCTGGCCAAATGGTTATGCCAAAAGCAACACAAGATGGCTTTAAGCCAACGCGGTTCGAGAACCTTCCATCCAGTTCAAGTTCTCAATATGCTTTAACTGCTCATTCGTTACACCTGGCGGTCCCAAGTAGTGCAAACCTATGAAACCAGAGACAACACTGCAATACATTTTCAAAAGGAGGGTTACAGGCGGAAACCCCTGCAGAAGCTGATAAGGGATGTGGAGATGGGGAGGTATGTAAAACGGCTATGTACGGCAATGTTAGGCTTACATGCGGAAAGCCGCCCACCGGAAAATTCCTTTGATGCAACCATGGTTTGGCACTTGGGATACTATGCCAACGCCTTGTTTCGCAGGTATGCAATGTCGGGGCCTAGATATGTAATTAGAATACATTTGTTGGTAAAGTCTTTTCTATCATAGATACACCGAGCTTAAGGTGGGTAATCTTGGGATTTCTTCAGGTTTCATCAGTAAGGATATTGAAGGGCATGCAGATATTTGATCCATCAACACATGCGTTCACGCGAGGAGTTGTTGAAAATGGTCTATTGTAGAGATAATAGGTATGAGGGGCAATGCTATGGCCAGGACCTCTGCAAGGCACCGATACCTTGACTGCCCTCTCACGGGTCAGCCGCTCGGCAATGCCAGCCTACTGCAGTCCCGGGAATTCTGGCGCGGTGCCCCCTTTGAAGGTGCCCCCTGCTCGATGGACTCGTCTGCGCGCAACATTGCATAAGCCAACGAATCAGCCGCCGTCTGCTCCCTGTAGCGGTGCATCGCCGACGACAGTAAGCGGGTGACCGTCTTTGTTTGGTCGATGCGGCCTACGAGATCGCCTCTAGAGCTTGATCCCCGATAAATCCAGTAGTGCTGCGGTACGACCCCATCGATAATTCCGACCGCATGGTCCACGACGGTGTGTATCGCGGCTGGCTACCCTCTCACATCCACCGCGTCTGGCTATCCTCTCACATTCACCCTAATCCGTTCTACTCTCTCATTCACCCCAACCCACCCTCCCCTATTTCATTATGTGCTTGGAGACTGTTTACCGTTAGGTGGGGTGGGGGTGGGGAGGAATTGACAGAATGCTAAGGCTGTGGAGCCCTTGTAGGAACCGCGCATGACCTTCGCGTGCTAAGCCACTTCCAGGGAAACCCCAAACCCCGAACTTTAAACCTGGAACCCTAGACCCTGAAGCCCATGTAAACTTGCCATTACTTAGGGTTCCCCAGATTTCCTCAATTGTAAAATTTCAAAACCAAACGTCCGCCACCAAACCCTAAGTAATGGTAATAAACCCCTAAACCCTAAACCTTGAGCCCTAAACCCTAAGCCTGGGATTCCCAGAGGTTGGGAAGGTTACCCTCCCCAAAGCAAACTTGGAAGCTGATATGAGCTACTGTCTAAACTCCTAGTATCCCCCTTAATAACCCCTATAGTAGTTCCCTATATAATCCCTATAGAACCCCCCTTGAAGGAGTTTAGACTATGGCTCACATGGAAATGTTCCCCAAAGTAAGGGTACCTTTCTGTTGTTTTTTTTGTTCCTTTTGTGTGTGTGTGTGTGTGCGTTTTTGGTTCTATATTGAGGTCCGAAACCATCATCGTATGGTGTGCTTCCAAAGGACAGAAGTGTGTGTAGGGCCTTTTTGGAGGTCAGGTTGTTGATGCCTGTTTGGCGTCCTCTTTTTGGGGCTCCTAAACCCTGGCGTGCAACCCAAGATCCCTTGACCCAACCCCGCAACCCTGGACCCAAAAAATCCTGAAATCCGAACCCCTGAACCCCTACACCCCTAAAAAAGTAAAACTAAAAAAACACAAAACCCATGAACGCAAAACTTCTAAAATCTTAAGCCCCTAAACCCCTAAATCCCTAAAACACTAAACCCTCATTTTTAACAGTCGAACTCCGAGTTAAGTCTGGGACTGTTGGGCAGGTGCCACCGGAAGCTGGCTTGAGATGCCTCAAGGGCACAGACACCCGATTTAAGGGCTTCCGGGTTTAAGGGTTTTGGGGTTAGGGGTTTAAGGGTTTAGGGTTAAGAGTTTAGGGTTAAGAGTTTAGGGTTAAGGGTCTAGGGTTAGGGGTTGAGGGGTCAGGTTTTGGGGCTAGGGGTTTAGGGGCAAGGGTTTAGGCCAAGACACCTTAGGTATCTTTGGGGGTTTGTATGGGGTGATAAGCGGGTTATGTAGGGGTTATATAAGGTTAAATAGGGATTATATACACCCTACGCCTACGGTGGAGTTGCGGTTTAGCAGGTTAAGGGTCTAGGGTTCTAAGGGGCGGGCAGGAATCCTGTACCACCTTGCAGCCTGACATTACTGTAATTCCTAGGATATGAGGTACAAAGTCTGGTGTGCAATTTTCTCCATCCGCACAAACCCACTGCGTACTGCTTAGGGCTAAGGGGTTGGGGGGTTGCAGGTTCAGGGGCTAAGGATTTAGGCTGCTAATGCTACAGCGCTGGCATGACTTTAGAATACCGGAAAACCATAGTTCCCAAGATGCAAGTTGCTTTAGGTGATATCGAATTTCACCACTGTCCACCGTAACAAAAAGGGAGTATACGGGATTTCTTGAAGGACTGCATACCGTTCCATGAGGAACTGTGTAGACTAATGGTTCAAGGTCTAGGACCCAAGGTTTAGGGTTGTACCCTGTCCTCTTTGGAGGATATCTAGTGTTCTCTTCATGGTATCCTACAGTAGCCGCCCTCCAGCGCAGAGATTTCGACAAGTAGAGCATATATTACGAAACACTTACCCTATCCTTGACAGCAGTGAAACCGCAAGGTGCTATCTACTTACAGATTGTTTTTGTTTCACCTAAACCTTAAACCCTAAACCGTTTGACCCTAGGGTGGCTTGACCAGTATGGCAAGGGCCAAGTCATTTTTCAAGGGGAGTACTGAGGAATATTTGAGGCACAGTATGCTATCAACACATGAGAACTGCCAGGTCAGTTTGCTGAGATATCCGATTTTGTATATTGCACCTTCTTCACTTGCGGGTTGAAACTGCTACGTTAGCGTTGGGGATAATACAAAGGCCACTATAACGATCCAATCATGCACTCCCTACTAACAGCCAGTATATTCAAGGGATGCCTGCCAATCTTGCTATGATCATGTGGGCCATTTTGGACAGCAACCTCCAACGGAACGATGATGATCATATGGTTTTGTCAAACATCAGGCATCGTCTTAAATACTCGAGAGAGCTGTCATACAGCTTTTGTATGGGGGAGGGGCTGGGAGTTTTGAGCCCGGGTTGGGGAAGTAGAGCTTTAAGATTTGCGATTTAGCGTTCTGGAGTTTAGGGTTTAGAGGTTTAGAGCAGCATCACTGCAATGTACAGACGGAAGCAGAAGATTGCCAAGTACCATTAGCCGTCATTCGGCACATCCACAAATAGGTCCTAATCCACATTGGCCTCTACAGTCAGACTCCGGGTAAGATCTCTTGGACGCATCACATTTGAGGGTTTAGAGTTTACCTATAGTAGTTTTCCGAATCCGCCTAACATTCCTCCGCTGATCAGTCCAGAGTGTTAGCCCAGAAGAGGCTTCAAGTCAGGTCGTATGCCGGGCTAGTAGGAGAAGATCTACCCTAAACCCACTGAAGAAAATCCCAAGCTGCGCTCAGCAGCATTCTCGTACATACACTCCCAGAAACTAACATGGAAACCCAAACAGGGCTCTATAAAGACTACAGTCCTTCTAAAAGGGGGCTATATGGGTTTCCATGTTAGTTTGGGGGAGTCTAGCAAGTTTGCAATTTTTTTGAAGTGAACCTTGCTTCACGAAGTCTCATCCCTTCCAAACTCAAGGGCATTTTGGTACTATGCCCTATACAAACCACCATTTAGGGTGAGGTAGCTTTAAATTGCCCAGCGTTAATGCTCCCTTGGTAACCCTAATGTTGGCCGTAGCTCATATGATCCCTGTAACCCCTACATAATCCCAGTTTCAATCTGATTTTCCATTTCCTTTTCCATTTGATTCTCCATTGTTGGGATAATATCTTGTCAGGGCCTACATACTTAGAACAGGGTTTGGGGGTATACTATCCTAGAGTTATTCGCCGAGGCATCCAGCCTCAGGGCGTTCAGATCCCTTTAAAAACCCCCTCTCCTCCCACTTACGAGCCTGGCCACCCCCCCCCCCCCCCCCCC